>APFE030011147.1:14860-80024 GCA_000404065.3 Pinus taeda
AATATCTCCATTGGTATGAGGCCTTTTGGGGGTAAAGCCCAAAAACAAATCCATGAGGGCTTAGGCCCAAAGTGGACACTATCATACCATTGTGGAGATATGTGGTGTCCAGATTCCTTACAAAGGAGAGAGTGACATGGTATGCTAGGTTGTGGTAAGTCATGCCAGATTGCTAGGGTGACATGCAACCAATATGTGCTAGGTGCTAGGGTGTGTCAACATGTTCTAGGAAGTGTTAGGGAGTGACAGGTAAACACAAGGGAGCACTAGGTAAAATTAATGAATGCAAATGAACAAATAAGAGTTTGTGATAGGAAGTGTCAGTGAGATACAAGTGTGTTGAGGGAGTAACAAGCTATGGTAGGTAGTGCTAAGGCATGCTAGAGGCTAGGGAAACATACCAAGATGTGCCAGGTGCTAGGGTATGCCAATGCATGCGAAGGAGTGTTATGGAGTGCCAAGGAAACAAAAGGGATCACTAGTTTCAAATATATGGAAATTAATGAATAAGAGTGTGTGACAGGGAGTGTTAGTGAGTTCTAGGTGTGGCAAGGAATGAGTGATAAGATATGTTAGGTAGTGCCAAGGCAACATGCCAAGATGTGTTAGGTGCTAGGCTGTGCCAATGCGTGCCAGAAAATTTTAGGGAGTGCCACATAAACACAAGGGAGAACTAGTTCAAAATGCATGGAAATGAATAGATAAGAGTGTGTGATAGGGAGTGTAGATGAGTTCCAAGTGTTCTAAAGAGGGAGTGACAAGGTTATATGCTAGGCAGTGCCAAGGCAGGCTAGAGTTACAGGGCATGTTAGGGAGTGCTAGGGTGTGCTAGAGAGTGCAAAGCATGCCAAGAAATGTAGGGGATGTTAACACGTGTGACATAGGGCTAAGAGATTGTTAGATGTGATAGGTGCTATGGCATGTCAAGATGTAAACGATGTTGCTTAGTTGTTCTATGGTCATGGTTGGATGTGAGCCTTGAATTAGTAACTTGTTAAGTGGGATGAGTTGAGAATGGACATGAGTAGCCTAAGATGTGTTATAGGTAGTTCTTAGGTGAACAAGGCATAGCCTAGTTGTAGTAACTATAACTTGGTTAAGTTGTTGTAGTCGAGGTAGGACTTGGTTGGGTTCCCAAGTCTAAAAAAAGTAAGGGTATTTGTGAGAGCATGATAGTTAAGGAGTGACAGGACATGCCAAGGAATGGAAAGGTGTGCTAACACATGGTAGAAAATGTCAATGGATGTTGAGGAGTGGTAGGGAGTGTCAAGGGAACACAAGGGAGAACTAGGTCAAAAGGCTTAGAAATGAACGAATAAGAGTGTGTGCCAATGAGTGTCAGTGAATTCCAAGTGTCCCAAGGATGAAGTGTTTTAGGAGAAGTCCAAAATATGACTTGCAGGAGGCAAGCCTATGGTTGTGATAAGGTGTGGACAAAGCAATTTCAGAGAAAGGGAGACTTTGGGTTGGGCACAATATTGTTTTTCTAATGAATTGGCTAGGTTCCGAAGTCGCAAAAAAGGTAAGGCTATCTATGAGGGCATGACAACTAGGGAGTGCCAATGCATTCTAGGGAATGTACGGTTCCCATGTCATGGAACAATGTAATGCTAGATGTGAGGGCATGACGGCCAAGGTGTGTTAGGGAATGCAAGGGCATGCTAACATGTGCCAAATAGTATAAAGGCATGTCGAACAAGCTAAGATGTGCCAAGTGTTAAGGCATGCCAAGATGTGCAGGCATGTGACAATGCATGCCAGGGACTGTCAAGGAAACAAAAGGGAGGAACAAGTTAAACTACAACAAAATGAACACATAATAGGGTTCATAAGTCATCAATTTACCTTTTCCATGAGGGGCATGCTAGGAACACCAACACTAGGTGCCAAGTGCCAAGTGTCAATGCATTCTAAGTGCCAAATCTTCCTCCTTTGCTTCTCATCTACTTTCCAATAATTGATCTCAAATAAATTTAATATTAAACCATGCCAAAGAATACAAAGTCATCTCAACACATGCCAAACATGCTAAGACTTTCCAAGTGCCAACACGTGCCAAGTGTCAATGTGTGTCAAGGAGTGCGATGCATGCTATGAAGTGGCAGAACATGTCGAAGTGTGCTAGGGTGTGCTAGAGAGTCCCAATGTATGTCGAGGAGTGTTAGGGAGTACTAGGACAACACAAGGGAGCACTAGGTCAAATTGCATGGAAGTGAATGAATATGAGGGTGTGTCAGAGAGTGACAAGGTATGCTAAGCACAGGTAAGGCATGCTAGGGAATATCAGGGAATGTTAAGAAGTGTTAGAGTGTGCTAGGTAGTTCTGGGGTGTGCTAACATGTTCCGAATAGTGCCAAGGCATGCCAAGACATGTTAGGTGCTAAGACATGCTAGGTTGATGTGAAAGGCACCAGAGTATGCCAATATGCATCAAGGATTTTCAAGGCAACAAAAGGAATATACAAGATAAAATGCAATGAAATGAAAAAATAAGATGGTTAATAATTCGAGACTTTATCTTTTTCAAAAGGGGAATTCTAGGCACATTAATAATATGTTCCAATACATGGCAAGTGCAAATGTGGACCAAGTGCTAATGTATGCCAATGGAATACTATGCCAAGGTGTTCTAGGGCATTCTAGGGACTACAGGGCATGCCAACACATGCTAGGGGAGTGATATGCTATGCTAGGGCTTGACAACATGTGCTTGGGCATCCTACTCATGGAAAGATGTTCTACGTCAAAGATGTTCCAAGACATGCGAGGTGTCAAGGAATGTTAGTGTGTTCCAAAGCATGTTAAGGTGTGACATGAGTGTTGAGGAGTGCTAGGCATCTGTCATTAACAAAATTGATAGAGTTTGTTTATGTATTAAATAATATAATTCCTACACACACTAGTGGAACTTTATCTAAAGTGAATTTTCTATATTAACCAAGCTAAAATGCAAGGAAATGAACACATAAGAGGGTAATAAGTCTGTACTTTATCTTTTTTAAAAGGGGCATGCTATGTACACTAATAATATGTTCCAATACATGCCAAGTGCCAATGTGTGCCAAGTGCTAATGTTTGTCAATGCAATATTATGCTAAGGTGTTCCAGGGCATGCTAGGGACTACAGGTCATGCCAACACATGATAGGGAAGTGTTATGATATGCTAGGGCATGCCAACATGTGCTTGGCTACTCATGGAAAGATATTATAGGTAAAAAGATGTTCCAAGACATACGAGGTGCCAAGGAATGTTAGTGTACTTTCTAAAGCATGTTAAGGTGTGCAATGAGTGTTGAGGAGTGCTAGGTATTTCTCATTAAAAGAATTGACAAAGCTTGATTATGTATTGAATAATATAGTTCTTACACACACTAGTGGAACTTTATTTAAAGGAAATTTGCTAGATAATAAGCCTAATAGGGATGAATCATGTGTTGACTCATAGGAAAACTATATTCTTACAACTTGAGGGAAATGATACACACTAATTACTTCTTAACAAATTGATTGACTATTATAACCACTATGACCTTGGACACATAATGAAAAATACTCCACAAAAAAGGTCTTGAATCATTATATTTTGACAAAAAATATAGTAACAGGTACATAGCATCATCAAAAACTCATTGGAATGATCAATGATGATGAAAAAATTTTGACAGTCACCAAAAGTAACCAAAAAGAGCATTGGTGAGGGTCAATAAAAGATCGTCACTAGAAGTGTCACCAAAAAGAAAATTAGTGATGGGCATTAAACGACCCTCACAAAAAGTGTCACCAAACAGAGAATTAGTAATGGGCCTTTAATGACCCTCACCAAAAGTGTCATTGAAAATGGCTTTGATGACAAACCTTAAAGGACCATCACTATATACACTTACAACAATGATTTTTTAAATACCGTCACCATATGTGACATTGGTGATAGACCTTAAAGGTCCATCATAGGCATGAAGCATCGTCAAAAACTCATTGGAATGATCAATGATGACAAACATTATTGACTGTCACAAAAGTAACCAAAAAGATCATTGGTGACGGTCAATAAAACATCATCACTAGAAGTGTCACCAAAGAGAGAATTAGTGATGGGCCTTTAAAGACCCTCACCAGAAGTGTCACCAAAGAGAGAATTAGTGACAGGCCTTTAACAACCCTCACCAAAAGTGTCATTGAAAATGGCTTTAGTGACAAACCTTAAAGGACCGTCACTACATACACTTACACCGACATTTTTTTAAATACTCTCACCATATGTGACATTAGTGATGGAACTTAAAGGTCTGTCACAAGCATGACCCTCACCAAGGACCTTTTTTCTTGTAGTGGCGGACCCCTGCAGCTGAGTGCGTAGGGTGGAGTCGAGTCTGTAACCAAGGAAGGAATTAATAAAGAGAATTTTTTTCATAATTTTGTGTATCTGTTCTCGGATTAATGCATGTTTGTTATGATTTGCAAATATACTGTTTATGTATTGCGCGCACCTGTATGAATGATTTATATTGTTAAGTATAACTTAAAGCACACAAGTAGGCTAAGATAAACAACTAACATTGGAATATCAGTAAGGTCTTGGGTAATAACATAGAAGTGCAGCGTTCAGCCCTTGGGTAGGGTTGCTCGAAGGCAATATATCAGACTGTGAGGTATGGGAAAGTGCGCGAAGAAGCCTACACGCAGGGTCAAACTGCGGACCACTTGAACTCATCAAACATCTCCAAGGTCCAGAAACCTTGTTCTAGCACCCTCCCACACTACTTCGGGTGAGACCTTAGTCTGTGCTCTACAGACAATTGCCGAAAGGGCTAGTAGTACTGAGATTTGTTTGGTTGAATTAACTCTGAACCTGGGTCAGGCCCCACTAAGCCAACAAATGGTTTCGTTGCTGGGACCGGGATTTGCATAGAGATGTTTGATGTCATATCACTGGAATTCGACAAAGAAAGGCATTGGAGAGTGGTTGGACAGGAAGATTCATGAGTTCCTAGCACAAGAAAACAAGAATTGATGATTATCGAAGGAAGAGTGGTTGGATTGCTAATTATATATGGAAATCCACAAAATTTTCTTTGCATCCTTCCCCTCTGAGTTGTACGAGTGGATCACAAAGCTAGCAAACAGTTAGGGAAGGTGTAGGCTCGACAAACCTAGTGAGTGGATTCCAGAGTTGGTGCGCAAACTAGAAGCATCGGAAGATAAGGTCACGCATGTTGTGGATCACTGGCTCGATTGAATGATCAGAGGATTTATCACTGAGTTCACGGTAGACACTTCAGTCAGCTATAGGGAGGCAGAACAACATTTCCTCAAAGGACCACGAGCTAAGTATGTTAAATCTTTGAGCACTTGGATTAAGATGCTACTGTGTGAAAAGAGGGTTATGTGAATAAATTGATGTTTGGGGCTACGTGGAGCGGGAGGATCTACAGAAACAAAGGTAGCACAAAGCTAGAAACTAGCCCCTTGATTTCACCTCCACAAGAAAGCAAGGAAGAGCTCGCAAAGGTTTCACCAAGAAGTGTGATCAGTTTGAAAAAGCAACGAATTCCGCGCATACCACTTCCACCTACACCACCACTAGCTTCAACATCTTCACTCCCATCTTTGCCCACACCACCTCTGCCACCACCACAGTTTAATATGGAAAGCATGATAAAGTTGTCAATGTTCAAAGGAGTAGGGAATGAAGATCTGGACCGACTTTGGTTTGTGGTAAGGGCTGTATGGGAAGCGCAGGGAGTCACAAATGACAATATAAAGAAAGAAACGTTGGTCAGCGCTCTGCAGGATCACGCACTAACTTGGTACATTAAGAATTCCAATGACAATATGAACATAAGGATCATAGATATTTAAGTTGCGCTAAACAAGGAATTTAGCAGGCTAAAATTAGAGACATAGTTGATCATCGGATTTAAGAAAATCACAATGCTTCTAGGCGAGACCCCCTAGGAGCTGGATCAGAGACTGAAGTGTACAATTTGTGAAGCCAATATGACCTTGACGAATGGGCAACATCGCGCATGGTTCGTAGCATTGCTAATGCCGCATCTAAGAAATGTGTTGTCACAGTAGAAGCTAACCATTCAGGCCGAGGCCTTGGAGATCGCGATGAGACTACACGAGACCTCGATACAAGATCCTAACCTGGGATTTCAACAAATCCATGCGCAGTTGAAAAACTTGTGCCTTGAGATGCAAAGTTTGAAACAAGACAGGACAACTTGCCCAAAAGCGTGCTAGGAGGTATGGTGCGTAAAGTGCAAAGGCCAAGGGCATGACAAGGACCATTGTCTAGTCTTCTCGAACTACCTAGTGGGAGGAGGACCAATGCCATTGAGAACAGAGACACAAGCAGGACCGAGCGTGGTGCCTGCATTATGGTGCACGATTTTTCAGATAGGAGGGAAGCATGCTACAGATAACTTCCATCTATTATAGAAGTATACGAAGAATTCCCAATAGTTGTTCTGTAATTTCTGCAGGTCAATAGGCCATGATGAGTGTACCTGTAGAAGTTATGAATTGATGATGGATCAGACTCCTACCTATCGATTTTAGATCGAAACATGGGCCCTTGATAAAAATGTAGGGATGGCACTCACTGGATTTCAAGGGCGCGGACGAGGTCGAGGTGGAATGGGACCAAGAAGAGGTTGCAGACAACTGATATGTTACAATTGCGGAGGACCAAGGCATTATGCCAGCAATTGTACAAATCCAATGAGACCATCATGCTTATATTGTACCTAGTTTGATCATGAGATAGAGGACTATCCCACGCTAATAGCGAGGTTTTGCGGTAAAGGAGCACTCCAACCTCCCCCAACTTAGAACCTACAAATGATGAGATCTGAGTCGCGTGAGGAAGACCTGAATGTAAATATCGTGCTTCGAAGAGGTATCACGACAGGAGATGACAAAGGCAAGAAGCCAAAAGAGAGTGCTTGGGTTCGTAAGGCTCTAACAAAGGAACCAAAATTTGATCTAGAGTGCACTAAGGAGACATTCATGGAAGCTAAGAAGAGCTTCACAAAGGCCTCCACTTCAAGAAGTAAAGACAAAATGGCACCAGAAATGGATCCATCAGTGCTCACTACATTTTTGGAGACATGCATGAAGCTACTGCTTGATAGAAAAGCTATGAAGGGACTGCAAGAACTCATCACTAGATGTGCTGGGACCACGCCAGGAGAACCATGTGTAGTCCGGAAGCTCGGGAAGCACACAACGTGAACAAGAAGAGAGATGAGATTGACCGCATAGATCGGGGAATATGAAATGGATCAAGTGATTTTGGATTTAGGATTAGACTCAAACGTCCTACCAAAGCAAACATGGGAGCGCATGGGCAGGCCTACACTGTAGTGGTCTCCTGTTCAATTATGAATGGAAAACCAACAAAAGATCCTACCTATGGGAAGATTGCAGGGAATAATGATAGTTATCGAAGGTGCAAGCGTGCTTGCAAATTTTGAAGTGATAGATATTTTTGATGACAACAATCCCTATCCCACACTACTGGGAATAGATTGGGTCATTGACATGAATGGAGTGATAAATCTAAAGAAGCACAAAATGAATTTTGAGAAAAAGTCACTACGCATAGTGGTACCTTTAGACCCTGTGGAAGGATCGCACTACACAAAGCTAGTGCGCGACTACAATAACGATGATGATCTAGATTGTATCTACAAGATAACCACATAGTTGTAGGACTAGGTAAATCCAACAGTGGATGGCAAGATTTCATGGGAGCACGAAAGCTCCTGCACCTCAGATTTGGACGATTAAATAGAATATTGGCAGAACCAGTTACACGAGGTAACCACACTCAACTATAACACGATGACAAGGTTGTTGCGCTATGTGGCAATGGAGGTAAGAGATTTGCCTATGTATGACGGGTTGAGCAAGGTGGATGATTTCCTGAACAAATTTGAAAGAGAAGTACCAAAACAACAACGTTTCGACACTCTGGAATGGTTACTATGCACTATGCCTGCAAGATGGTTGGGTACGCATAAAAGAAGTTTTGAGGATTGGCACGAATGTAGGAGGATGATGCACATGTGGTTCGGAAAGCCTCAGATGCAGATGAAAGCTGAGTATGACGGACAAAAAATCCCGTGCGCCCACCTTTGTAGATGGGTACAAGTGTATGGTGTGCAACCTACACGAAAGCACACCGTCCTCGCGATAGGAAATGGACCAACAAGCAGGAATGGGCAAGATAATGGTGCAAATGATGATCAGGAAGTATGGTAGGACCAAGCACATAGAATCTCTTGACAAAGTATGCAAAGCACTGAACACGGTCCACCATGTGAAACGAACTGACTGGGACCTGTGCGTACCAGCAATTCTTTGGGCTTATAGGACCATGTGCAAAACCTGGACTGTGCAGGAAATTCTGAAGCTGAAGTGTGAAGCGGATGCTGTAATCCTTATGGAGCATGCAAAGCCTAGTCTATGCATAGTAGCACCAATAGATACAAGGGTTCATAGAGCCCGGAAAGAAGGGATCACATAGCCATGAGAATCAGAACATAGGGGACTTGAGGAAGACATCGAACAAGGAAACCTTAGACTCCAAGAAATTGAAGAAGAAAGGGTATGGTTAAGAAAGAAAAGTGCTCTAGTGGACGTGGAAGTTAAGAAGCTGGAGAACAAGATAAAGGAAGTTATTCTCACTAAAAAAACTAGGATGGCAAGGCCAGGTGCATACGATCATGCTGACAAGTTTGAAAACTATTGTCGTGAATTGATTAGTCTGATGCCTTGGCTAGGGCTGCACATTTCTAAGCATAATGACCAAGGTAGCGCATTGTAAATGGTGAAGTACGTGATGCCAACCATAACAATAAAAGGTGGGGATTCTCCAGGAACCATGACGAAGGGAAGGATGGAACTCTACATGGGTGGTGCGGCCACCTGACTAGCTGAAGGAAATATAGTCTTAGCACTCCAAGCAGTTGAAAGGAAGCACGGGACTATAAGATACTCTGCCCGAAAGCTGTGTGAGGATGGAGCTGTGTGCGGAAACAAAAAGTCACAAGGTCTGCAACCACGCACAGGGGACTGTGGTATTTCATGGGTTGGCCAAAAAGTGACCATTGAAGTCACTATTCATGATGGGATGCTCGACTTGAGGCAAAATGCAGTGGGTGGCAAGCATTTAAGATGCAAGTTATGGGCAATATTTGGGAAAATCTGCTGCCAAGAAAGCATTAATGAACCAGAATTGAGGGGAACGGTCTAATTTGAATTCAAAAAGCACTATAAAATACAAAGGGCTACCAAGCAAACAACACTTGGTCCTTCGCGAATTGAGCAATTGAGCAGAGCCCTGAGAGTTGTCAGCCAGGCATTGATTGAGCCCCTGATTTCGTGAGTACTAGATTTCTGGACGAGTACAATGGAAACTACTCAGAATGTTATGGACATAATAAAAATGACCATCTAGGAGGCTGCGTAGGCCCTAACTGTGGGGGATGTTCTAGAAGGTGTCAGGATTGTGGCAGAAATCCGGAAATCACCGCACATGCCAAGACCCAAGAAAGAAAAGCAAGCAATTGCTCATGTACGCATGTCCTTGTGGAACCCACTGCGCAACAAACTATGGATGGAGGAGAAGGGGAAAGTTATCACTATAGAAACAGACGAATAAGAAGAAGATTTGCAGGAGCTTATCATCATAGAAGAAGAAGATGAAGCCATGGAGGTGGATACTCAGCCTATGGACCCTGCAAAAAAACTACCTGCCTATGTCCCCCTGCAAAAAGGGAAGGTTAAAGTGCCCAAGGAACTAGATGAGACCAAGAGATCGCTCCAAACCCCGCTCCTCCCCGATGGCATTAGGTTTGAAGGAACACACCTGGGCCATGTTCTGACCATGAAATCGAAGATTGGGACCTCACTAACCACGAGAAGTTCCCTCACCTTGAGACTGGAAACATCATGAAGCAGAACACCGTGGGGTTGGTGACAGCATTAGAGTTGCAGAAGTGGTTGCGCAGAGTGGAAAAGGTCAGGCTATTGAACCTACTCTAGGTGTCGCATTTCCACTGTGCCCCAATAACCATTTTCATCATCAGGCAATTGCTTTTCCTGGTGCATGATGGGTGTTTATGGTTGGAGGAGCCCATCCCCATCACGATAGACTTGATTCATTGCATCTCCCAGCTTCCATACAAAGGAGAGGACCTCATGGCCATATCGGAAGGGAAGGGCTGTGATTTGGCCATTGCAGAGGCCATGAAGAAGAAATACAAGCTGGAAAAGAAGAAGAGGGGTTACGCCATCTCCAACGTCAAGGACAAAGTAGTACGCGTAGTAACCCACATCCTCACAGGTAAAGTTATGCGCAAGTACCATGCAAACAAGGTACCTGTGCCAGTCGTTGCACTCGCCAAGCAGTGCGCAGAGGGGGGTGTGCGAAGGGGGTCCAGTTTAACTGGTCTGAATTCCTCTACATGGAATTTTCAAAGAATTGTCACGAAGCCTAGGAAAAAGGTAAAACATTCCACTATGAATGGTTGTTGTTTTCCATAGCGCTCGTAGTTGGGGAATTACTAGAGGATAGTCAATTCCCCATAATTGACAAAGATTTACCAGAGGCTGCGAAGTATGCTTCGCTCTGGGCCACAAAGGATGATACAAAGATATGCAACAGTAAGATCTTCTGGGTGCTCATGGAGATGAACATCGTAATGTGGATCAACTGTAAGCCACAATTATCAACCATGGTTTACAATAGTCTACAGAGTTTTGCAAAATTTAAGGAAGACATGCATAACATATATATCAGGGCACGCAAGGACCCGATGAAGTAGTGGACAAAGCTACCCTTTGTAGCCACCAACGATGCCATTTTAAATGTCTTGGAGGCATGGCCATCGGAATGGCATGCCCAAGACATTGCAGAAATCAAGAAGTCAGCAGAGCAAAAGAAGAAATACGATGCCAAGTTGCACATTGCATAGTTGGATGAAAAATGCAGGAAGGAAACAGTAATAGCAGAAGTGTAGGCAATGTGGGACACGACACAAAAAACAACTGAGCAGGAAAAGGCGGTAGCAGCAGCAGTAGCACATGCGGTAGCCACGAAGGTGGATGAGGGTTAAACAACGTCTTCACAGGGGCAGGAAGTAGAGGAATCAAAAAAAGAAGAAGGAGGCACAGACCCATGAATCGTGTCAACACAACTAAAGCGCCAACACCTAGTAGAGCGGGTAGGTTCGTGAAAGAAGGTCAAGGGCTCGAAGTTGTCCATTGACCCGATCACCCTAACCGAGGGTGATCTACATGACATCAGTGAGACAATGCGTGATGTCACCAATAAGGCTCTCTAAAATTTCATGCAGGAGAATTAGATTGTGTTGGGGGCCCTAAAAGCGCAGTTGTAGGAATTACAGGTGCGCCACCCTCAGGTTTGTGCCCTTTCAACCAACCTCGTAGTCAGATCCATGGCAGCAAAGTGGATGTTGTGTGCACAGATGACAAACACAATAGTGCCAGAGGGGGCACTAGTGACATCAAATGAGGCTGACAGGCCTTCGGTCAATGCGCTGAAAGGTCTCGGTGTTAATCTAGCTACCCTCCTGTGCGAGACATTATATGTGTTGCAGGATGGGATAACTACAGAGCTGTGAACTAGGGAGAGCCACGCACTCCAAGTCATCAATGAGAAGAAGACAAATGTGGAACAACTAAGCTTCTAGCGCAACGAATTGGTGCCGCAAAATCAAAATCTAGTGCAGGTGATCGAGGACGCTTCCTGAAGCGTCTCGAAGCTGGCCATCCCAGCATATATACCAGTGTAGGTGTAGATCCATAGGTTTAGCAATAGGAGTCCGTGATCCTAGAGAGGAAATGACAAAGGTTTAGCTAGAGCTAAATCTTCATATTGCTGAGCTGCGGTTAAAGGTGTAGCCATCCACTCCCCTGGAAGTTAGGGAATAGCACGCTAGCGCTATCGTAGCAGGATTGGAGGAAATTGGAGGTGTAGTGCGGGACTGCACCAACATGTTGGAAGAATCACTTGAGATCCTCACAACTTTGCAGGAGGACCCCAACATCCAGCACTTAGAGACAGAGGTGCAAGAACTCCAACAAAAGTATGACAGTGTTTGAGGAACTGCACATATTCTGGTCCTCACCCAGAGGCTTGCATAGATGCAGTAGGCTAAAGCACTGAAGGAGCAAGTGGATGCAACACAACATAAGGAAGCAGTCCTCAAAGTAGGTTTCCAGCCTTGGATTGACGAGGCCTTCACCATCACGGCAGACATCGAAGGCAAGCTCACACACATACAGGGGATGCACACACTGATGCAGAGAAGCACTCCAGACATAGAGGTCTCAGAATAATGTATGTAGCAGATCCAACAAGCAACAACTCACTGTGCTGTTAACCTCTTTGTAGTTCAAGAATAGTAGGAGGGACTTTGTGCAAAGATTGCAATGCCGACAGAGTGACTTGAGGGCGAGTCATGATGTTTTTGTTTGGGGCCTATTGGGCATGGAATCCCCCCAAGGCATGTTTTGGGGCTCAAAGCCCAAGTTTTGACCGATTTTTATTATAAAGCTCCGTGAATTGCGGGTGTGAGGCGCGAAAGTATAATAGGGTCACAGGGTTGTCTGCCCTAGTGTTGTAATGTAATTTCGGCTAAATAGACCTACCCATGGTCCACAGACCATGGGATTGTATAAATAGATCAAGGCTCTAAATGTAAAAGAAGATAGATAATGATAGAGAAGAGTAACAAGTCTAAGTGATTGAGTTGCAAGTTGAAGTGTCTTTGGTCATAGAGTAGGAGAAGGCTCTGCAGCTTAGTGCGCAGAGGCCTAGTAGTCCGCAGCTAAGTGCACAGACCCATGTAGCTGAGTGCACAAACCGCTACAGCTAAGTGCGCGGACCCCTGTAGCTGAGTGCGCAGACCCCTGCAGCTGAGTGCGCAAGGTAGAGTCAAGTCTATAACCAAGGAAGGAATTAACAAAGAAAAGTTTTTCATTATTTTGTGTATCTGTTCTCAGATTAATGCATGTTTTTTATGATTTTCAAATATACTGTTTATTTACTGCACACACCTGTATGAATGATTTATATTGTTAAGTATAACTTAAAGCACGCAAGTAGGCTAAGATAATCAACTAATATTGGAGTATCAGTAAGGTCTTGGGTAATAACACAGAAGTGCAATGTTTAGCCCCTAGGTGGGGCTACGTGAAGGAAGTATATCAGACTACGAGGTACGAGAAAGTGCGCAAAGCAACCTGCGCGTAGGGTCAAACCACGGACCATTTGAACTCATCAGACATCTCCAAGGTGCGGAAACCTAGTTCTTGTAGCCTCCCATACTACTTTGGGTGAGACCTCAGTTCGCGCTCTGTGTACTGTTGCCAAAAGGGCCAGTAGTATTGGGATTTGTTTAGCTGACTTAACTTTGAACCTGGGTCAGGCCCCACTAAGCCAACAGGTTATAAATCACAGGGGTCTAAATTAATTACTTATTAATGTCATTCTTGCAATTACTTGATTTTATTTCCAGTATTATTTTTTGTTGAAAAGTAAATATGACCCATTCCATTTGTTTGCAGATAGAATGCTGCATTGAAAGAGTTGCAGTTTCCACAAAATCTACAACTAAGGTTTCAAAAATATCAAAACTAGATCCATTCAATCCCT
This sequence comes from Pinus taeda, assembly GCA_000404065.3. Lineage (NCBI taxonomy): Eukaryota > Viridiplantae > Streptophyta > Pinopsida > Pinales > Pinaceae > Pinus > Pinus taeda. Next base: position 28,555 of record APFE030011147.1, read on the forward strand.
TGAAATACAGCGGCAATGTTAAGCACACAACATCATATGTGATTGGATGTAAGCAAGGTGCAACGACATGTAGTCCAACAATCCATGTCTTCGTGGTTTCTCAACAATGTTGGCAATGAGATCCAGCACAAGGGTTCATTCTCAGCAAGCTAGTTGCTCCCTTCTAGGTGTCGGGAACCTTTTAGTGAAATTGAAGGCACATCACCAGAATATTAATAAATGTCAGTGAAGCACAGTGGCAGGAAAACAAGGCAGTTTCAAGACCAAGCATATGCATCATTGTGAAATATGGGCAACAAGCATTTTAGGGTTTCTAATAACCCTTTGCACCCATCTCCTCTCTCTTTATGTTATCATAATGTAAATTTCACCCACCATTATATCATTAGGTATGTTGGGACTGATGTGCACATGTAACAAAAATTCTTGGCTTGAGAAAGAAGTGAGGAAGCTCAAGAGTCAGGAGGGTATGCGAAAGGGCATGGGGAATGTCAAGAGTCATGGTAGGTGAACAGTCACCTAACCCCTATAAATGTACCCTCATACCTCATATTGTGGACTTTTAGCACTCAAGTTGAGGCCAATATGGAGGGTTGATTGATTCTTGAGAGCTAGGGCCACTTAGCTCTTGGTAGCTAGGAGAGTGATTTCGTAGTAGGGTTAGGGTTTTGACATCAAGCGACGGTATGAACAGTCCACATTCCACTACTGGGTATTGTCTAGTTGCATGATATATATTTTAAGTTGCAACAATATTAATAAAAATGTTTTCTTTTTCCTTTTGCATTGATTCCCATGCTTACTCATGGTGGTTGTATTAGCTGTCTAGTACCTCACCATATTTGTATGAGTGCTTTCATATACGCAAGATGTTATGTACTGATACATAATGGTTGCATGTGTGTTTTGCTTTAGAATCTATGTTTACTTGTTCCTTGCCATGTTGGTGACCTATTGAGAACTATTTCGCAATTGACCTCCAGCATGTTCTTCTTTACTATGTCCAATGGGGTTTTAGCTCACTAATCATCTTCATCGTTTATCTCTTCTTATCGTTGTTGTGACTTGTTTAAACCTCTTTCTACAATTTGTCCATCTTGGTCTAATTTTGTTTCGCTACTTGAGCACTTCATTCTCGCCCCACTTTAGCACCTTCTCATTTGATAACCAAGAGCACAAAACAATCATGGTGGAAGGCGGGCCCACATATTGGATGGGGCTCCTATTCCAAGTAGTGTGAAGTCTAATTGGGACTTTACACCGAGGAGACCCCTTAGACATTGGCTACACATTTTGGCCCGTCAACAGAAATATGAAATCTACAAATGGGATAAAATAGAGAAGGATGATTTTTCCAATATTAAGCAAGCTATTTCTAATGCTCCTACACTATATAATCTAAATTATCACAAAGATTTCATGTTATATACATTTGATTCTAATGCATCTATCGCAACCATATTAACACAAAAGGATAATGAAGGAAATGAATGACCTATATATTTTATGAGTGCATTGATGGTGTTGGACCTGCCAACTGTCAGGGGATATCCCCAGTAAGAAGTCACAATTAGACCTCATATCGTTTGGTGTAGGAGTCCCAGCAGTGCGTGGTATGGTAATGCCTTGACCGCAGTTTCGCATAGAGGCAAGTAAGATGCCTCTGTTGGTAGCAAGGGTGTGGCAACTGCAATAAGTAAAGAAAGGTGCATGAGAGGTTCTAACACACGAAGAGTGAGGTGAGTGCAACCCTTGCAAGCCTCTAATAGTACGCGACTTGGAAGGGAAAACACGAGCGAAGATGCATCACAAGTTGGAAAGCAAGTTAGCGAGCAATCCAAAGTGATGGTTAAACCAACAACACATTTCAGAAAGATTCATACATACTTATATAGAGTAGTCCATACATGCATGCCTAAGAAAACAAATACATATATCTTTTAGAGTAAACTAGATAGCATAGAATACAATACAACACATCCATGAAACGTGTTGGCTCTATTATATTAAGAAGTGTAATTTCCATTCATATAGTACATCCATGTCCAACCACTAGTTCTGATAGTGGAACATTAGAGCCACAACCACCTGCTCCTCCAAAGAGATATACTAGCTTTGTGTAGTGGAGAAGCCAAGGCACGTTACAATATTGTCCAAGCTCTCTATAAGATAGTCTTATTAGAAGCTTGGCTGAACAAAATCCTCTACAATGAGTTACAAGGGACTATTTATAACAAAGGGTGGGGTGTCCCTTGGCATTCCCCTTTGTGACAGTTCATATACCCTCATGACTCTTCATCTACTCTATGATTGTTACATCCACTATCGGCACTTGAACTTACACTTAACAAGACGTTACATACAATCTTCACATGTACCCATGTGAGACAAAATGGCTTGAGAAAGCCATACAAGACATCACTAACACTCGGACCGTTATGTTGAGACCAACTCTTGACATCCTTATGATGGTCAATGGTGGGGAACTGATGTTAAGCTTGTTCATCCATGATGGTGTCCGTGCGCTCAATGGTGACATCTTGGTGAAGCGAGCTCTTGTCTTCGTTGAATCCGGGTATGCTGATATGGCTCCTCTACCCAACTCATATGACAGCATGTGCATAGTCATCTAGGGTGCGACCAGACTGGAAACATGTTGATGCATAATGTCTATGCTGATCTCCAAGCATGTGTTGGTGGCCATGCACATCGAATTGTCAGAATACATGTTCAACTCCAATTGGAATTGCTTCTTGTCTTTGCCTCGGTGAGTATGCCAAATGGGTGAAATCACATGCGTGTGCACAATGACATGCATGCTGCTAAATTCCCTTGCATGTGATAACAACACTGCTCACCTTGTTTGCTCCATGCCAACTACTGGAATGGATATATAACTTGTACGAGTGCAGTCTAATCCGTGAATGCATGTTCCACCTGTTGTTGTACATGTTCCTACTACAACTCATTCTCTCATCTATGAAACTCTTGTTCTTTCTTGAGTTGTTGCTTCAGCACATGCAACTCCTTCTCTGTTCTATTCTCTATCTTCATGCAATCTTCATGTCATTCTGTCACCTCATATCCTAAGTCTCCAAAGTTTCTTTCATCACAAGTGGATCTGCTTGAGCTTGTAACTTTGTTTCACTTCTATGTTTTCAACATCCTTCCTCTTATGTTCGTTGCATCCATTATGCTACCTACAACTATTGTTGATGGTCCTGGTTGTTGTGACGCAACTGCCATCATATCTTGATGTCCTTGTCTATGAACAACTTGACGTCCTCGTGGGTAGGCAAGTTCATAAACACTTGATCAACTGCATCCCCAAGTGTGCTCTTAACAATGTCTTCGAATCTTCTCTCCTGGAAACCATTTTACCCGAGCTGTTGAGAGGCAGATGAACACTTATGATACTTGGAGACATGGAAACACTCATGGCAAGCAATCTGCTAGTCAAAAACCAAAACAAACTTGAGAGCTGACTTGCAACATACCTGTGTGACTAATCATGAAGGTTCCACAATGTACACTGGGAGGTTGGGAGATTAACTTCCAAAATTGTGCAAGGAAAAGTACAGGCTGTCAAGAGACTAACTGACTACTAGAAATGTGTAATGCACAGTCCATCCTGGCCTATTGAGGACTAAAACTATGCAATGCACAATTTCAATCAGTAGTGACATGCAAGCACAGTTTTTGGGGCCAGCAGGACACTGCCTCCAAGAATTTTTCAATGCAAGCCTGTAGGTCAGTGTTGGGCAAGACTTATGCAATTTTTGAAGGGAAGGCAGAGCCTTCGCTTCCAGAAATGCATATTTCTAGCTGAGAAAGGCATGGTCCAGGCCAAGCCAACCCATTCCGGCCAACAGGTGACTAAAAACATGAGAAGTCTAAATGCATGGTGAGATGAGTGCCAAAGAGAGTGAATGATCATTCATACAAAAATCAAGTGAAAGATTCAGAAAATGGGAAAGCATGCATGTGTTTGAAGTGAGTCTCAACAATGGTGACTGTTTCTGCAAAACAGTGTCATGCATGTGACAATAGTGAGATGCGAGTGAAAAATGAAACGATTCTTCTACAAGATAACATACATCAAAATGACAGCAAGCACTCACTGAAATCAATCAGACAACACTCACATAGAAAAAGACAAAAAGTAACAGAACCATGACACGAGACATGAAAAGCGGGCTTACCCCAAGAAATTTGAGTTGAGTGTGCCAACGAGTCCTAGATGCAATGTGGGATGTCAGAGCTACAAGGTCGACATGAGGAATGAGCTCTACAACGTCCGGTTGATGAGTTTCAATAGAATCAAGGTTGTGACATGCATGCCACAAATCTAGGAAAAGAGATACTTAACAAGAGGCTTCTGAAATGATCCTTACATGTAACCTCTAGCTACTAAAAATAGATCCCTAAATCAAGAGATGCCTTTGAATGCTACCTTGGTAGGAGCATCCATGCATGCAAATAAGTTTTTCTCCATCTCGGAGGGAACAAGTCAACCCAACTGCACATGCAACAATCTTCTCAACTGAAGGAAAAAAAATGCGCATTTTTTGGAGGGAGTTGGGTTGGTTGCCTAAAGGGATTGCACAATTGCTTAGTAGATCAACTAATTGTTGCCTAGAATTGTGCAATTTCTGGGCTGAGTAGCTTTACTGGGAGGAATTGCGCAATTTTTCCTGTGAATAATGATAGGAATATTTATGCAATTCTAGAGCCTAGCACGCTGGGAGACATAATTGTGCAATTTCTAGAGGGAAAGTTGGTTTCCCTCTAGAATTGTGCAATTTCTTGAGGGAGTTGTTCAGCCTACAATTGGACCAAGTCTAGAAAAACAACCTGTGAGGGGGATGCAACAGACCTTCATGGAAAGGCTTTCATCCTGCAAGAAAATCACTGAAGCTTATGTACTTGACGAAGCAAGACATGCTGCTATGAAAGGTTGGTAGGGAGGCTCCAAAACGAAGCTAAGGAAAAATTTTGGAGGGTAGTTGTAGCTTCTACAACACTTGGTGACAAACTGGTAGAACTCGAGCTCTCTGAATGGACCTTGTTCGTGAAAAGCAAGTCTAACGCCTCCTGAAGTATTTTTCAGTTCTTAGCTCGTCTTGGTTTCCACACTTGCTTGATTGTAATATGTAGCATCTGCCAAGCTCTTGGTCGATTGACACACATTCCAAGCCAAGGAAACACATTTGTTTCGATTGGGGTTGAGGGGTATATTGGTGCACAAGTAGTATAGTCATTAGACTCTTAATTTCATCTCTGGTGTTTCTCCATTGCCAACAGGCCTAGACAGTACCTTGGCAGATTCACGCAGGAGCACAAGCATCACCCCACTGCCAGCAAGCTTGATAGTACCTCGGCATAGTTACTTGCATCACCTCTCTACGCAGGAAGCCTTTCTCTTCTTTCGCCTTATTCATTTTTCATTTTTTTCATTTTTCATAACTATGCATAACACTTATTCATTTCAGAGGTGGAAGAGGGATCCCAACTTATTGAGAGTAGAAGAGGTTGTTCCTTCAAAGAAGTAGTTTATTATATACCTCTGACATGCTTGTTAAGGTTTTCCTCCTCACCTTACTCTACTTGACTGAGCTGACAAGGGTTAACCCAAAACAATCGACTAGAATGGGTGACACTAGTTAACGCACAAGCGTTGTGTTTTCACCAAGATTCACTTCGAACAGTATGTATTTTCCATCGATGTATCAGGGACTAAAAGTAACAAGTTCTTCATACAAAGGAATGATGATAGATAACCAAGTAGTGATAGTTGCACAAGGCCTCTTGTACTTTACCCAGCTTGTTTCAAGAGTCAGTCATGGTTTCATGTGAAACTAACCTATGAAAAAAACAAGAAAACAAACAACAAAGTAAAGCAGAATTAGAACCAAATGAAAATCGAGTAAACAAACAAGAAAACAAACAAACAAACAAACAAACAAACAAGAAAAGCAAGTAAGCAAACAAGCATGCAAGAAAACAAACTGAAAGTAAACACTACTCCTACTCCTAAGCTAACAGTCCATGGGCTTGATCAGATGAAGTGATATTTCCAATGCAGCCATCGATGCATTGGTTGACCCATGTTGGTGAAGGCTTGGTCCACAAGAAACTCTGGTTGGGCAAACTAGCAAACAAGAAAGACATAATAATGAAGAAAAACACACTTCATGTTTAAAAGTGTCCATAGGACATAAGTGAGTGCAAGTACATGACATGTATTCTGTGGACTTGTCACAATGATGTGTGACATTGCATGAAGCTTTGAAGCATACGCATACTCTTGAATGTGACATGTAATCAAACGAAAGAAACAAAGATAATTTGCATTGTGCACGTGTTCTTGAAATGTAGGATTCCCCCAATGCATGAGCGATGGGATCGTGCAGTTCAAGTGGAGGAAGCATGATCTGTGTGTGAGATTGATCTTCAATGCATACAAATGAGTGATGAGGAGCCTTGAGCGATTGAACAATTTCCTGATCGAAAGTGAAACCAACCTTAGAACAGCGAGGGCCTGACATAACCATCATCTTAGGTTGAAGTGCCTTGACAGTCTGGGGGGTTTTGACTTCATCGTCAGACAGATCATCGTAGACCAATGGATTAGATGGATTAAAAATGAGTGAATCAACATCATGATCGAATGATGAGGTAAAGAGATCATGACAACCAAGATCAGAAAACTCAGGATGTTGGTTGACATCCTCATCATTTGATGAATCACATAAAGGGGTAGATGAGAAGCAAGAATATTCATCCTCTGTGTTTCTAGAAAATATAGATTAAAAATCAAGTGGATGTTCAAAGAATGATTGGTCCTCCCCATTGTCAGATGATGGATTGACACTAGTGTGTCCTGCGAATGATCAACAATAGGTGCTTCCATGGATGGAGATACACATGAAAAATCTGGGATGGTAGGATCACCCAGGAGGTAGGAAAAAAATGGAGGTATGGACAGACAGAGATGGTCCTCCACCATTGTTGGATGTTCAAGCTCCCAGTCATACTTTTCATGAATGACATCACATGTTGGTTGTGCAACACCAAATTTGTCAATAGATCGATCCTCTTTCAAAAAACGTGTAGAGTCTGGAACATAATAACACAATATAGTGCAATCCGTAGGATGATAAGTGTAGAGTCTGGAACAGAATAACACAAGATAGTGCAATCCATAGGATGATAAGTGTAGAGTCTGGAACAGAATAACACAAGATAGTGCAATCCGTAGGATGATCATAATACGAGGATGGAGGTTGAGGTACGAAATACATGTGATAACCCATGGGATTCCAAACCAATCTTGCATCAAAATTGGAAGGAGCGATGTCAGGAGGATGTGACGATTGAACAGTTGTGTGTTCATGATCTCCCACATCACTCTACGATGGTGGAGCTATTTGATGAGGGGACGACAGACATGCACTTGTGACAGCGACCTTGTTCGTTTGTGATTGCACAACTCCATCATCAAACTATGCTAAGTGGGGTTTGAGCTTGAACTTCTTCTTGGGATTAACAGATTGGATAAGGAAATATTCAAATCTGTCCACGAGATACCGAAATTTCATTTGAATTTTCGGGGCTTTAAACATGAATAGACGCAAGCACTCTAAAACCTCCATAGGTGATTCGTGCAAGGCCTTGCGTTGTTTTAACAATTTTTTATCAAGTACTTTAGGATCAAAATGGTGGAAAATAGATTCGATTAGATCGTTGAACTGCTTGAATGAGTGCACAGAGTTATGAGGTAGTGTGCTACACCATTGTGATGGGTGGTTGCAAAGTGTATGTGTGAGCAATGAACAGACCTCTGTTTCATTCAAATCTTCCATGCCCTCCATGAGAGCATGGAAGTCATCTAAGTGCTCAGGCTAGGCCACTTTTCCTTCACCATCATACATGATTTGTGACAAGTGATCCCAAAACTCCCTCTCGATGTGAAAGATATGTCCATTGGATAGAAATTTCAGAGGGCAACCTATAACAAACTGCATGATAGATGTGTGAAAATTCAAAACAGATGATGAGGGCTCATCTTGTCATCTAGCCCTCCTTCTAGCACAAAAAATGTTGACGGTGTTGAACCCGCCAACATGTCAGGGGATCTCCCCAGTAAGCAGTCCCAATTAGACCTCAGACCATTTGGTGTAGGAGTCTCAGTAGTGGGTCGTATGGTAATGCCTTGACAATGGTTTTACATAGAGGCAAGTAAGATGTCTCTGTTGGTAGCAAGGGTGTGACAACTGCAGTAAGTCAAGGAAGGTGCATGAGAGGTTCTAACACATGGAGAGTGAGGTCAGTCTGCCCCTTGGAAAACTCTAATTGTATGCAGCTTGGAAGAGAACACACAAGTGAATATGCATCACAAGCTGAAAAGAAAGTTAGCGAGCAACCCAAAGTGATGGTTAAACCAACAACACATTTCATAAAGATTCATACATACTTATACAAAGTAGTCCATACATGCATGCATAAGCAAACAAATACATATATCATTTAGATACAATACAACATATGCATGAAATGTGTTCTCTCTATTATATTAAGAAGTGTAAGTTCCAGTCATATAGTACATCCATGTCCAAACACTAGTTCCGATAGCGGAATGTTACAGCCACAACCGCATACTCCTCCAAAGAGATATACTAGCTCTGCGTAGTGGAGAAGCCAAGGCACGTTATAATACTATCCAGGATCTCTCTAAGATAGTCTTATCGGAATCTTGGCTAACCAAAAACCTCTACAATGAGTTATGAGGGACTACTTATAGCAAAGGGTGGGGTGGCCCTTGAGATTCCCCTTTGTGATAGTTCATCTACCCTCATCACTCTTCATCTACTCTATGATTGTTACATCCACTATCGACACTTGAACTTACACTTGACAAGACATTACATACAATATTCACATGTACCCATGTGAGACAAAATGGCTTGAGCAAGCCATGAAAGACATCACTAACACTCGGACCATTATGGTGAGACCAACTCTTGACATCCTTGTGATGGTCGATGGTGGTGAACTAATGCCAAGCTTGTTCATCTGCGATGGTGTCCATGCACTCAATGGTGACATATTGATTAAGCAAACTCTTGCCTCTGTTGCATCAAGGTACACTGATACAACTCTTCCATCCAACTCATATGATAGCATGCACATGGTCATCTAGGGTGCGATCGAACTGGAAACATGTTGATGCATAGTGTCTGTGCTAATCTCCAAGCATGTGTTGGTCGACGTGCACATCAACTTGTCACAATACATGTTAAGCTCCACTTGGACTTTCTTCTTGTCTTCACCTCGGTGAGTGTTCCAAGTGGGTGGGATCGCATGCATGTGCACAATGACATGCATGCTGTTGAATTCCCTTGCATGTGATCAACATCATTGCTCACCTTGTCTTCTCCATGTTAGCTACTGGGATGGATCTATAACTTGTGCGGGCGTAGTTTCATCTGTGAATGCATGTTGCGCCCCCTATTGTACATGTTCCTGCTACAACTCATTCTCTCAACTATGCAGCTCATGTTCTTCCTTGAGTTGTTGCTTCAGCACATGCAACTCCTTCTCTATTCTATTCTCTATCTTCACACGATCTTCATGTTGTGTCATCACCTCATAGCCTGAGTCTCCAAAGTTGCTTTCATCACAAGTGGATCTGCTTGAGCTTGCAAATTTGTTCCACTTTTGTGTTTTCAACAACCTTCCTCTTGCATTCATTGCATCCGGTATGCTGCCTTCAGCTGCTATTGATGATGCTACTTGCTATGATGCAGCTGCCATCATATCTTGATGTCCTTGTCTACGAACAACTTGATGTCTTCATGGGTTGGCAAGTTCATAGACACTTGATTGACTACATCCCCAAGTGTGCTCTGAATGGTGTCTTCAACTCTGCTCTCCTGGAAACCATTGTACATGTCTTGCTGAGAAACAGATGAACACCTGCGCTACCTGGAGACATGACAATGCTCATGGCAAGAAATATGTCAGTCAAAAACCAAAATGGACTTGAGAACTAACTTGCAACATACCTGTGTGACTAATCATGAAGGTTGCAAAATTTTTGCCGAGAGGTCGGGATACTGATTACCAAAACTACGCAAGGTAAAGTCTAGGCTATCAGGAGGTTGAATGACTACTAGAACTATTCAAAGTCCAGACTGGCATGCTGAGGACTGAAATTGCACAATGCATAATTTCAGTCAGTAGTGACATGTAACCAGCAAACTGCATTGTGAAGTTGTGGGCCCAACAGGACACTGCCTCCAAGAATTGCGCAATTCAAGCCTCGAGTTCAGTCTTGGGTTAGACTTGCACAATTTATGGAGGGAAGGTAGAACCTTCGCTTTCATAAATGTGCAGTGCTAGTCGAGCAAGGCATGGTCCAGGCCAAGGCAACCCAGTCCAGTTGATGGGTGACTGAAAACATGAGAAGTCTGAAAGCATGGTGAGATGAGTGCAAACAAGAGTGAATGATCATTCATGCCAACAAAAAATCCAAGATTCAGAAAATGGGAAAGCATGCATGTGTGTGAAGCGAGTCGCCAGAACGGTGACCATTCATGCAAAATAGTGTCATGCATGCAACAACAGTGAGATGCAAGCAAAAACTGAAACAGTGCTTCTACAAGCTAACATACATCAAATTGATAGCAAGTGCTCACTAAAATCAAGCAGACAACACTCACACAAAGCGAAACACAAAAAGCAACAAAAACGCAACACAAGACATGAAAATCTAGCTTACCCCAAGATAGTTGAGATGAATATGCCAATGACTCCTAAATGCAATGTGAGATGTCAGAGCTACAAGGTGAATGTGAGGAATGAGCTATGCAATGTCCAATTGATGAGTTTCGATAGAATTGAGGTTGTGATGCACATGCCACAAATCTAGGAAAAGCGACACTTGGCGGGAGGCTTCTGAAATGATCCTTGCATGTAACCTCCAACTACTAAAAGTAGATCCCTAAATCAAGGGATGCCTTTGCATGCTACCTTAGGAGGAGCAACCCATGCATGCAAATTAGTTTTGCTCGGTCCCGGAAGGAACCGATCATCCCAACTGCACATGCAACATTTTGCTCAGCTGAAGGAAAAAAATGTGCATTTCTAGGAGGGAGCTAGGCTGGCTGCACAAAGGGATTCCACAATTTCTAAGCAGAGAAGTTGACTGCTACCCATAATTGCACAATTTCTGGGCTGAGCAGCCCTGCTGGGAGGAATTGCCCAAATTTTCCAATGACACTGATAGGCAGATTTGAGCAATTTTGGAGCCCAGCAAGTTGCCAGACAAAATTGCACAATTTCTGGAGGGAAGGTTGGTTGCCCTTCAGAATTTCACAATTTTCTTGAGGGATTTGTTCAGCCTGCAGCTTGACCAAGTCTAGAGAAACAACCTATGAGGGGGATGCAACAAGATTTGATGGACAGGCTATCATTCTACAAGAAAACACTTCAAGCTTGTCTACTTGATGAAGCAGGACATGTTGCTACAGAATGTTGGTAGGGAGGCTCCAAAACAAAGCTAAGGAAAAATTTTGGAGGGTGGTTGTAACCGCTACAACAGAGTGCTAGTTTACATGGGTTAGAGTTAAAATACCCTACTATTAATAAACATGCTCATGCAATATATAAAGTAGTTAATAATTTTAGGCCCTATCTCCTTAAAGCTCACATGATTATATACATTCCACATCCAGCAATCAGAATTCTCCTCGTACAACAAGAACTAGGTGAGAAGAGGGTGAATTGGATGACCTATTTACATGAATATGATATATTGTTCAAGCTAGTTCACATTGTTAAGGGCCATGCCCTATGTTAACGTGCAACAGAAGCAAGAGATTCTTCAGAAGAAGATCTTTCAGGATGGGACCAATAGATAGATATGTATAACCTTGAACATGTTCCTCCAAATTCTCAACCACACCTTGGTATTTAGATTTACGACAATATCTAGAGCATGACACTTTTCCTACACGTTTATCAAATAAGAAGAAAAGGGATACTCACCATAAAGATCTATCTTACTAGGTCATACATGGAGTGATTTTCCAAAAGCACCATAATGGTGTCCTAATAAGATGCATAGAGCCTTAGGGTATAAAAAGGGTATTAAATATTTACACAATGGTCCAGTAGGTGGAAACTTTGTGGGTGACACAACTACACATATAGTAATGAGGGTTGGTTATTATTGTCCCACTTTATTTAAGGATGCTCATAATTATGCCCGAAAGTGCCCAGTATGTTAGGGATATGCAGGTTGAGATCAAAAGTCAACCTCTCCAATACTACCAATAGAAGTCAAGGAATATTTCGAATAGTGGGGACTAGATTTTAGTGGTGAGATCTTTCCACATGTGGTGAAGCAACACCGATATATTTTAATAGCAATAGGTTATTTTACATGGTGGGATGAAGTCGTTCCTTCAAAACAAGTTAATGGCTTGTAATTCATCCATTTTTTGAAGCAAAACATCATAACCAGGTTCGACATTCTAACACCACTTGTCTTTGATAATACAACTTCCTTTTCCTCGTTGAAACTTTATGAGTTTGCATTATAAAACAATATTGTTTTGAATTATGAATCTAATTGTTACTCACAAAGAAATGATTTAGTAGAATCAATAAATAAAAATCTCATTTGTATAATCAAGAAAACTATTTTCTATGAGAAAATGAACTGGCACAATGCTTTGGTAAATGCACTATGGGCTGACCGTGTAACCCCCAAACCCTCTCTCAAAAGCTCTCCATACTTCCTCATATATGGTAAAGAATATATCTTGCCACCCAATATGTATTTATCATTCTTGCAATTCTCCCAAGAGTCCCAAGGAAAACCATGCATTTTGGTTCAAAGTAGCTAGATACCTTGTTTAAAATTGAGGAAGAAAGGCTCAAAGCCAAAGAAAGATTTGATGTGCACCAAAACCGCATCAAGCATTGGTTTGATAAGAAATTCACAAGAAATAAGAATTTCAAAGTGGGTGACTTAGTATTGAAGTGGGATAAAGCCCACAAAGAGAAAGGCAAACACACAAAGTTTCAATCTCTATGGATTGGCCCCTTTACCATCAAACAAAAGCTCAGTCATAATTATTTCAAGTTAAAATATTTGGATGGGAGGATTGACCCTCTTCCTATTAATGGCCAAGATCTCAAACACTATTTTCAATAAAAACTCAAGCTGCGTCCTTCGTACAATTTGTTGTTTGTTGTCTATTACTGTGTCCATCATATCTTGTCGTGTCTGTATTGTTTCCCTTTGTTCCGATCATTTTATATAAATAAGACCTTGTGTGGAAGTGTGTATGGATTTAAAAGACTATGTGGTAAGATAAATAAGGGATGTGACAATTGCAATGCATGGTTATCTGTTAGCTCTTCTTCTTTGTTTGGGAAGAAACCTTAGGTCAAGTAAAGTATAAATGGAAAATACAATATATTCAAGAAGAAAACCTTAACTGAACCTATGATACCTATACTTATAATAGTGTACATATTCCTTAGAATTTCCATTAAATATATTTGGGGTTTTACATGCTCAATAGAGACAAGATTATGGGGAAATTATGAACAACTACTATGATATTTTATAAATATTTTTATATGATCATTATGTGATCCTTTTTTTCCTTCAATTTTATTATGATTACCCACACACACACACACACACACATATACTTAGAATCTTATATATCATAACAATGTCATGCCCTTCCTCATCACCTTTTGGGATCATGCACTCACCACCCTCTATTCTCTACCACAATACCTGAAATTCCTTTTCCAGCCACCCAATGTTGCTTTAAATATGTAACTTAAAGGAAATATTTGGGGACATGGCCTAGCTATGATAAGAATGAGGAGTATTCAACTATTTTCAAAATAGGGCCTACAATTTCAAGGACTAAGTTATTTAAGACCAAAACATTTGTCTACACTGAGCCACAGCCTATTGAGGTAGTAAGTGGGAATTTCAATTGTGAATCAAGATTTTCTAAGCCTAAGAAAGAGGCCATATCCTCCAGCCCTAGAGGTAATTTTTCCCTTTCAAAACTAAGAAATAGGAACATGAAAGTAATGAGGTTAAAAGAGGAAATTATAGAACTTTAGCTCTCGGATCACTATGTTAAAAACAAAAATGAAACCGTGAAAAGACAAAGCACTAGGTTGCAAGACAAAAATAAGTAATTAATATTTGAAAACAAAAAGTTGCTCAAGAAAGAAAGAAGTTGGTACCAGGAAGCCAAGAAAATATAGTTTTAAAAAAGAAGGTTAAAGAAGAAACTCAAAATGTAATAGGATAATAAAATTCACCCCTATAGGGCCTCAACCTCTAATTTAAATATTCAATAGATATAGTTGTCCTTTCGTAAAGTGGTTTTGGGAGACACAATTTTGTTTAGTTTTGAAGAGTTTTGGAATCAATTATGATGCCATTATTGATTGTACACCCAGATCACATGAGGTTATGCAATATCTCATGTGTGGGGGAGATGTTCAACCTTCATTGTGAATTTTTTTCACTATGCAATGTGCCAATTTTTACCCTTTTCACTCCCTGTTCCCACCTTGTTGTTATCCCTTTTATCATATTCACTTGTGTTCTCAAGGAAAATGAACACAACAAGCTCATACGGTATGAAGTTGTCAATTTTTAATAATTTCCCTTATTTTGATGAATTATTACAGTTAGAAGTTTGGTTCTAGATCATGTAACCCTAATACAAATCTTGTAACCTTGATCATTGGTTGGCACACTCACACATATTTAGGGGAAAATCCACCACATGTGTTTTGTTTCGTGGTACCCCAATATGGTTTGATGTTTGTCAAATAAACTCCAAGATAGACAAGGAAGGCACTACTCCATGGTCACAACTCTGGTTAACCAAAAGCCAAAACAAGGTATCCAATGTGGCAAGGGTTAATAGTTGAAACAACTCAAGGTAATTTCCAAGTGGAAATAATATTTTCAAGCATCATATGTCATGAAAATATGCCACAATTCACATCTTATCCTTGTTAGTAATTTTTTCATACTTTATTATGGCATTACACCATACCTTTGTCTATTTTTAAATAAATAAAAACACTTTGTAGACTTGCAAAATATAGAGTATCGAGAGTAGTCTGTAGTCATCCAGTGAGGATCGAGAGTATAGTCTATGCCAAGTCTATGCAAAGTTTGTGTAGACTAGACTTGTAAATTTTAATGTAAACATGTGAACTTATTTATTTAATATCAAAATAATGTTATTCTATAGATCTTATGTGTATAACAAAGTAGTAGTGTTATGGACTATTGCAATGCAAGTCAATTAGGAAGGGGCCTTTAATTTGGTTTTTGTCGCAACATATTTCCTCATAGATATACTAATTAATTAAATAAATTTACATTCATGTCTCTTCTTTTTATATTAAAGTTTCGATTTTTGTTATTTGATTTCCTAAATACTTTTCATGCCTTTAATTGTAAGAGTGTTGGTTCCCGATAGAAGGTAGACATTGAAAGTTGATGAATTAATGTGTTTGTAATGTATCGTAAAACCTTTTTATGCCTTTGAGATAAACAAATGACTATGATATGTGCTCAGAAAGGTGCTCTTGTAAGTATAAACCCGGTGATCAAATAAACCTTTGTATCTTTTGAATTATACTTTGCATGGTTTTAATGCAAGTCAATTTTTTAGAGCATTAAATCATATATTTCTTTTCATAATATAGAAATCATTCATGTACTAGCTTTTCACATATAGTTCCAATGTTTCTAATTTTATGTCCCTAGATTAAAAGTAGATGTAATAGTATTTAAGCATTTAAATTTTCTAACAAAACTCTAATTATATGTTGAACTATATTTTCCTTATCCATTAGATAGGCTACTTGACACTCACTATAGGCTAAATTTAGCAAAAGGAAATTCACAACCATCCTATTACTAGAAGGATACTAAATATAGTAGGACATTGATATTGGATCTACAATAAATATTCAAGGTGAAGCAATGGACTTCCGAATCTATATTCAAGGTATTTATGAAACTCTCTTTTCACATAATAGGTTGTTGTCACTGTAATCAAAATCCTCCAAAAAATTTATCACACTTGAATTTTGGAGCCTACTGAGGATTTTACAGTCTATCACTCTATGGTTACTCCATGGTCATTTATGTTTTTCAAAGTGTTCAAGTATTTTTCCTAGTTTCAAACTGTCAAGTCACTTGCAATCACATGCACAATTTTCGATGATTTCATGAGAAAAATTCCTTTATGCAAGCTAGAATAGGCATAACATCATCCATCAAGGTAGTGCTTGTGTGATGTTCAACTCATGTTGAAAGTTAGTGCACACTTTTATTGATATCCCCCCTCACTTTGTTGCGTTTGTACTTATAGTTTGGTGGGTTTTCTCAATTGTCGTCTTTTGCGCATTTCCACTTTTACATGTGTCACTTTCACATTCCCGACTATCATTTTGACTTGATTTTACTTTAATAAGTGTCATTTTCATGTTATCTTCACTTTGATGTGTGTCTCTTTTAAGGTTGTTTTCATTTTGCAAGTGTCATCTTGTATTTTCCTCATGTCTCATGTGTCTCTTTTGTGGTTTTCACTCTTGCATGTGTCACATCTTAGCACATCACCGAAGTCAGTTATGGCACACTCATCTACATTAGATGGTCTTATATATCATTAGAATATGTTCTAGACACATTCCTATAGCTTAGCGTGTTGGGTTGTGTTATATTCTTTCCACATAGTTAACAGGGGGTTTGAGGGGTACCTGTAACCCCACTTTATGGGGTCCGGGGCAGCGCCCCGGAAAATTTTGGTTTTGGACCCTATGTTAGGTTGGGCAGGACCACCTATGGTTTTTGTGCATGATTTTCGCACATGTTTTTTGGACGCGATGGTTTTCGGTCCATGGTTTTTGGACGCGATGGTTTTCGGTCCATGGTATTGGATGCTTCGACATGTATAAATATGTATTGTAACATTGAAAGGAACATAATGAAAAATCAAGCTGGTAGTCCCAGTTTTGGGATCCAGGGGAAAATCTCTATGCATATGTGTTATGCTCTCACATTTTTATTTTTCCTGTGATTTAGAATTCGTATGCAAGTAATTTCTGTACAGGTTTAAAACCTACATAGCTCACCTTTTGGTCACAGTCATCATATTTTTTGTAACTTGTGTTTTAAGTGTTGTAATGTGTCATTTCAATTGTCCCACTTAGATGTAAATGTCAATTTGTGGTTGTTTCAAGGTTTTATTGTCATTCATGAGTTATATGTAGTATTTGGTCTTGTATTGATGGTTTTATGTGTGTGATATAAGATTGGGTCATGATAAGATGCATGGTCCTCTTTTACACTATCGATCCCACACTTAGCTTTTTCAGAGCCCTTCTGGGTCCTTTAGCCCAATGCAATTTGTGAAGCCTTTAGTCCTCTTATCGAATGCAAATATAAACCTATAGATAGGCCTCAATGATGAAATCATACTCCCAAATGTTGGTGCAATAAATCCCTTTTATATTTACCTAAAATCTGTTGAACATTATGATCCTCCCAAGGGTAGTCACTTGACCCTTCTTGCTCATACGAACTAACTTCATTAAGTTTCAGTCAACTATGCCTTACATGAAACATATAGAACTCCTAGCTAGTAGCATGGACCTCCTTCACCCTTTTTCAAAGGAAAAACATGCAAATAAATGATACTCCTATCCTTCTAGTGCAGTGAAAACCATCCTAGGTGTTAGAGCCTAGATTTACCTCAGGCTGAAAAGGTAAGCTTCTAGGTCCACATCAAACCACACTCAACCTCGTAGCTAGCCCTACGAGGACAGATGAGGGCTCTCTCCAGGTCAATCTCAGTAAAGGATAATCGATGGGGCTTGAGATGACTGATTTAAGAGCTAATATTAGGCTAGATATGAAGTGCAAGGATTGATTTGAGTTTTTGAGGGATTTTTGTTGGAAAAAGCGATAGGGAAATTTGGGTCCGGGGATGAGGCACAGTTTTTGCAGAGGTCTGATTGGGGCAAGGAAGGCAATCGTTTTGATGCTTTAAATTGAATGAATCGATGGATCAGACTAGTGAGGAGCCAAGGATGGCAAGAGAGTCTCAAGAGTCCTCCTCAAATAGATGAAAACATTGAAAATTAAACAAAATTTCAAGGCAGAGCATAGCAATCCAGTGAATCCTACCTTAATCACTCATTTGTTTAATTTCAGAAGAAAAGAGAAGGAAAAATGATACACATAAACATCAGTGAACTTACAATTACATAGAGAAAAACACCATCAAAACATAGAGCCACATGGATCCCAAACAAGTGTTGCAAAACCATGGTCTTTCCTTTGCCAAAAATGCAGAGATAGAATGTACAATGATGTGCCAAGAAATCCCAAGTGTCCAACCATTAAAATTACTTAGAAATTACATAATATAGACAAGCCAAACCCATTCCCTTGCCTCTAGGGGTCGAGCTCATCATTCTAGGAGCTAATCCAACTGATCCTAAACTGAGAACTGAAATCTAGGCGTCATAACAACTTGCCACTAGAAACACAGAAATTGATTCATTCAGTTTCAAACAACCTCTAAACTGATGAATTCGCCTATACAAGTAAAAATATAGCATATTTACATAATTATCCCTCAATTTTCATCAAATTAAATCATAAATTTTCCATTAGGAGAGTGAAAAAGTCAAACTAGGCAAAACTGGGCGAAAAACAGAGCAAAAATGAGTCAAATAGGCAAATTTTCCTCTATGTGCCGCGCCTGATTCTCTATGGGTCGTGCCACTTTGGAGCTGAATTTTAGGCCCTTCTAGAAGTCCCAATTGAGCTCATGATATTTTTTTGGAAATCCCTATCTCTCTCTACTTTCCAACCCAAGTGGAATTTTTCAATTTGGCCTCCATTTTCTCCTCCAAAAGTCCAATCTCCCAAGACTGCTTCCTGTGTGTCAAAATAGGGGCAGTGAGGTCATTTTTTGAGTGTTTTTGACCTCTTGAGGACTCAAAACCTACCCAAATTTCTTGTCCATGGACAAGAAAGAATAAAATTTGATGAAAATTCCAAAAATGAAAACTTTTTGTGATTTGCGGCCCTCTAGCAAAAGCGAGCGCCATGTGGCGCGGCGCATATGGAGGAAAACCCTGTTTTTTAGTGCAAAAAATTTTCAAAATGCAAAAATTGCTCCAAATTTCTTGAAATTTGGGTTGTACCTTCTCTATCAATTTCATGCTAAGCCAAGGAAGCCTAGGCCAATATCTGGAGTCGATCATGCTCCTTTCGCCTCTTTTGCCTTTTGGATGCCTTCCTTAGTTTTGCCTTTAAATTCCTAATTCGTGCCTTGCAAACCTTTTTCCGTGCCATGTAGTGAAAAGCCATGTGTCTCAGAAATGCTTTGTCTCTACCAGCCTTTTCCAACAGTCTCTCCAAATGGATGTTGACTCTCTTGAGCCAAGACTCTCGATCAACGTTGATCTCTTGCTTAAGTGGAGTAAACTCCACCCTCCTCCTTTGGGTAGCTTGGCGATTCTCGAATATGTTTGCCACCTCTATGAGGCCTCCTAGGTGCATGTCCTTCCACAGGTGAATCACTTTGGGTCTCCACTTCATAATCAGATGAAGGACTAGATGTTATAACTGCTGATAGACAAATTGGCTTGAAGAAATAGGTGTTGATGTGTCAAACTGTGGTATACTGTTTTTATGATGTGCTTGATCTCTATCACCAAGAGGAAAACAGTGAAACAAGGGACTGTTAGGAGAGGGGAAAACTAGTGGGACATTTGGGAATGTTGGGATAGACTTAGTTAGGGAATTATGGGATGTTATGGGAATTTCGTATAGGGTTAGGAGTTTTTGTATAGGTTTAGGGTTTGGGGATTTTACATTAGGAAATTTGGGAAAGGGGATTTGGGGTAGGGGATTTAATGAACTTAGGGAATGATGAAATAAAAATAAAAATGAGATGAGGGAGTGAACTTGGTGACAAAACAATGATTTGAAACCCTAGCAACAAGTTTCCTTGAGGTATTTTAAAAGGTAGGGTTTGATTTTCTTATTGGACAACCACCATAAATTGAATGGAAAACTCCTTTACTAGCATTGGTGAGAGCTTAACTTACTTGTGGAATGAATAATTTGCAATTTTGGAGCTTCTTTGGAGGAATTTTTGAATGGATTCAGGCTTTTAATCCCAATGCGCCGCGCCAGTGTATTTTTGCACTGAGAAATGCAGCCCAATGCGTCGGGCCTTCCCTATGCATAGCACCTTTTTTCAAGAATCTTTTGGAGGCCTTTACGGTGTCAAAATTAGGCACTGGATAGCTCGTTGGAACGTTATTTGAGTCTACTTTCCAACCCAACTAGAATTTTTCAATTTGGAGTTCATTTTCCCTACCAAAAATAAATCTCCAAGACTGGTCAAAATGTGCCAAATGAGGCTGCCTAAAGGCAGAGTGTTGTTGCAGTCAACTTTTGAAGGTATTACTCAACTCCAAATTAAGCTCATAATATCTCATTGGAAATTTCTTTGTGTTTAGTTATCATTTTACGCATCAAGCAAGTCATTTGGCCAACCAAGTTAGGAGAAAACGTGATTTTCCCAAGGTCACTTCAGAGGTGCATCAATTCTCCCGAGGCAATTGTAGTTTTGACATTTCTCTAATACCATGACACCTGTGTAAAATGTGAATGATTGTTTTCTTCCTTAGCCTATTGTGGAAAAACACCTCTCTCATTTCTCCCAAATTCATCTTTTATTGCTTAGAAACATCGTTTGAGTAAAACCTACCCCGATGTGTGGAACAGGGGATTTGTCAAAATGAAGCGAAATGAAAGGGATAGGGGGTTTCTAAATTCTTGAGGAAATCTTGAGAAGTAGGGAGGGATGTTAGGAAATATGGGAAAGTATAATTTTAAATATTTAGTGAGGGGAAGGGGTCTAAAAAGGAAAAACACAGGTCTAGTCTAGAAAATAGGGTTTGTAGCAAGAAACTAGGGTTCGTGCGAAAATAAGGAATTTGAGGGATCTCAATGATGGGAAGTGTTTCATAAGGTACATTAAGGATAGGGGAAGGTGTATGAACATCATGATACAAGTTTTGTTGATGATTTTACCATCCAAGAGAAATTACCTTGAAAACCCTAGGAGAGGGAAATGAACCTTACTTAGGCACAACTGAAGCTTGAACAAGGTGTAAAACGACCCAGTGGAACTTGACATGATGATGACAACCCTCTGAATGATGGTACACTCAGTTGAATGGTGACATGGACCGACATTTGAACAACTTTGAAAAGAGTAAAAGCAAACCCTAGACCTAATACCTAGTAACCAAATTTTGCTTGAAGACTCACTAAAATGACAAAATTTGACCTTGACACCTTAAAATCACTTTCTAAGAGCATGTTTGATCATTGAAGGAAGGCTGCAAAGACTGACACTAACACTAGGAAAAGTGGCTTCATCCCTATGACTTTCCTCATTGAAAATCACACTCCAAATGGTCAAGCATCCAATTCTGGGTCAAAATATGCTATCCTAGAATGAAAAGTGCACTAATTAGAAACAATGACCCCTTATTGAAAAAAATTGAAATTTATCTCAAGCCTCCTCTTCCTTTAAGCACGTGGCGCACTCCTGAATATTGAAGCCTCACCCTTGCCCCTTCCCCAATGCACTCTACAACCAAGCTTGGCTTAACCTCTTCCTTTAGAGCACATGGCACAATATGGAAGGGTGACGGAAGCCTCCTCTCCACCTTTGACCAATCAAACTACACCCTCTTTGAAGTTTCTTTTTCCTTTGAGTGCATAGAACAATACTAAAGGATGAAACTTTCACCTTTCCTCCTTCCCAATGTTCTCATGCACCCAAGCTTGCCTAGTCTTTCCCTCTATAGTGCATGGTGTAGTATGTAAGGCTGAAGGAAGTTTCCTCTTTTGTTTGACCAGTCAAACTATACTCTCCTAGAAGTCTCTTTTCCTTTTGAGTGCATGGCGAAGTCCTGAAGGCTAAGCCTTTCACCTTCCCTCCTTCCCAATGTGTTCATGCACCCTGAGCCTTCCCTTGACCCTTCCTTTGAGTGAATGGAATAGTAGAGAAGGTTGAAGGATTCCTTCCCTCACCCTTGACTAGTCAAACTGTGCTTTTAGGATTTCCTCTCTTTTCTTTAGAGTGCATGGCGCAACCTTGAAGCATGAAGATTTCAATCTTATCCCTTCGGATTCCACCATTGCAATGGACCAAGGATATATCTTCCTCATAGTGCATGGAATAGTAAAACTTAATAGTGGACCCTCTTAATCATTCCTTCTTCTTCTAACCCTCTCATAGGCCTATCATAAGCATGTCATTCCATGAGCTAGGTAGTGATAGAATAGATGTTCTTAAGACTGATATTTCCCCATCATGAATGATTTGCATTGGAAGGAGTAGCTTCTAAGTATGAAAAAGTGATACTCAGGAGTATATAGCAAGGAGAAATCATGAAGAAACATCTGCACAGAAGAAGCACTAAGAGATCTTTCATGAAGACATGAAGTAGATCATGCAACGAGAGAGAAAAAATACATTGAACAATGAATCAAAGGATTCTAATATGATCAGAGACCCTTTGGAGGGTGAAGATGAGAAATGAATTGGATATTTCATGAAGATGAAGCATATATCAGATCCACCATAAAGAATGCAAGATGAAGTAGTAAAGAAGACAACTTGGCATTTCCACCTCATCATGAAGTTCATGTCATCATTATCAATTTGTGACATGTACAAGTGTCATCATAATGGTCAATGTGTGCCAATGTGTCATGCCACATCATCGTGTGGAATGTAATGATGTATATTCAAGGAAAAGGAGAAAATGTAATGAGTGAAGTACAAAAGTCATATGTGGGAAATGAAAAGTCACTTAGTCATATATGGACAAAATATCTTTATCAGAAGCCCCAAGAGTTATTTAGAAGTCCAAGAGTCATGGTATGGAAGCTAAACCCCCTTGTTATAAAGGAAACCTCATAATCTAAGCAAAGGGATTTTGGAGGCTTAAGCTTTACAGAGCTAGTCTTGGCTTCTCTACTTGGCATAAGAGAGAAAACTATTCCTTGGAGAAGTAAGAAGTGACTTAATGTTCCACTATTGGATAGTGTCTCATCATTGTAACTAGGTACTTAGGTCTTTCATCTTATAACTGAAGCTCGATGAGCTAACACATTTTCATACATGTGTTATGAATTTATTAGGACTATTATTTTGATGTTTTCTATATATGTTTCATTCACATGTACTAAGGAAATTGAATTGTTTCGGTGGCCTCAATACTTATCTTGTTGAAGGTGTGTTGTATGTCATTTAATGATCATTTTGTCTAAGTGAACTATTTATCTAGATAAATAGCTAAAATTTCTTTCCTCATGTGTCCCTCTTAGGATAGTACTATTACTTCCTTATAGATTCTCACTTTTGTCTCCCCTCTTGTGATTCAAAGTCTCCTTTTACACATTACTATCAATGTTTCAAAATGGCAACTTACTTGCTTGTTCAAGGGTTATGTACATAATCCCTTATGTTATTCATTGAAACCAAGGTGAACCTTACAATTATGATGGTTGGCCTGATAATACATATGGGTCTCCTACTCAAAATAGTGTGAGATATAATCAGAACTTCACATTGGGGAAACCCCTTGTATGTTGGATGTATCCAACACCATCAGCATTTTGGCACTAGAAGGAGGGCCATATGACAAGTTGTGCTCGTTGAGTCTGTTTTGAATCTCTTATCTTAAATGGATATTTCCCAAATCATAATCCCAAAGTTTTTTTTCTAGCCTATCTCCTAGTAAAATTTCAATCTCTGTAGAACTCATTCATGCCTTGTCTCAATTTAAGTTTTATGGTGAGGGCGGTACGTTTTTATTAGAGAACATAAATGATTTTCTTAGGTTTTGTAAATCTCTTGAATTCGTTGATGAAGATGTTATGTTTATTTTGTTCGCCATCACTCTTGAAGGTCGTGTTAATAAATGGTGCCATACCTTACCATCTACTTCCATGCATTCTTTCATCAATTTCTTAAGGAGTTTCATCAAGCTTTTGATAAGTATGATTATCATGATGTTTATAAAAGAATCAATCAACTTAGAATAAATCCTAATGAATCAGTTGAGGATTTTGCTTACAAATTCCTTCCTTCACTTATTCAATGAGTTTCCTGAAAAAGATATGGATTAGGATTTCTTTAAGCAAAAGTTTGAACATTTGGTTTGTATCTCTTTGAATCAATTTGAATCTAAACCCATAGATGTTCTTGTTTCCCCAAATTTTGTAAACTGTGAGACACCTATAATACCAAAGGAGGAACCTATTGTTCCTTTTATTCCTTGTCCTCCTCCTTTTCCAATACTAATTTGGGTGCCTCCTTGTGATAATTTTGAAGTTGGGAAATATTGAAATTAAATTCTTGATCCATCTCCTCAATCTTCTTCCAATTTCCATGGTTCAAATCCAATGGAGGAAATCTTGGAATGGTTCATGAAGCCTCATGTAAAAGTTAATCCTTCCATTCCCTAGGATGATATTTACACTCCTAAATATAGTCTTGAATCTGATTTTGATTCTTCTCCTACATTATCATCTAATTCTTGTGATCCCTTACCCTTTGATTCACTTGATCAATCTTTTAAAAATTCAAGTATCGATTCAGAGTACGGTAGTCACATTTCACAGATAGAGGAGAATCAAGTTGAGGATTACTTCAATATTTCTTCTCTTTTTCAAGATCCTCCATCTCAATATAATAACCTCCAATCCTTGGTTGATTTTGAATCTAGCAATCTTGATGATGTATTAAATGAAATTGATTTTCCTAATCAATCTAAATTCATGGACAACCTTCATTATGTTGACTATGACTGTGTTATTGTATATAGTTATGGTTTCCATAGTGCACCTTTTGATATTTTGGTTTCTCAAAAGAAATTTGTTTCGAAAGATTTAGATCTTGAATCTAATTCAGTTAAGGAAGTTTTTATTATTAGAACTCCCTATTCACCTCACTATCCCTTGCGTTCCACCTTTTGTAAGGAATTAATGGGGATGTAGATAATCCATATAATGAGTTGGATTTTGAATTGAAAAATGGTGGTGAGATCATTCATGATGAAGAGGAAAGTAAAGAAATAATTGAGTATCCTTTCCATCCCTTATCATTTTTAATTTTGCATGAAGAAAATTCTTCTATTCAGGTTACTCATGATATTTGTTCACTCTATCCATCTTTGGATGTGTAATTCGAAGAACCTCGTGACTTGGGAATTCTATTTATTGAAGATGTAAGTTATGACCATATTAGTGATGTAGATGGATAAAATTTGGATAGTAGCAGTCTTATTGAAGTTATTGATGGTAACACTCCACACATCACAAATAATTTGATTCAATCCTCAACACACAATTTTACAATTCTTGAAAGTCCAATGACTCACTAGGAAATCGAGGCACTTGAACTTCTGTTGATAGTTATCTTTGGGTCTCGCGATTCTAGTAAGGCCCCCAAACCAAAATATATTTGGACATTCTTGAAAAATTATTTCCTTTGCATGATTTCATTGGATGTAAATCCCTTCTTGAAAGATGTTTGGTACTTCGCACATAGTTTCTCAAACTTTCAAGGTTTGGTCTCTGATTAGATTGAAGGTTTTATTTCGATTGATTTATCTTCAAGGAAATATATTATATCAAACTTAGGTTTGGAATGTATAACTTTCATGGATGAGCAAATATCTGAAATTAATCATTCTAAAAATCATGTTTAGCCAAAGGATTCATACCTGTCACATTATTTTGAAAGAAATCACCTTCTAATCCTTCTTGTGAATATTCTGATACTCCTTATTTTCTTCATGGAACCATATATCCTCTTCAATGTCAATAAATGTTGGTGTTATTTTATGAATCAACTTCAAATTAATTTATCTTCATCCTCCATTTATCAAGAATCTTATGCCTTAATCATCCCATTTGATCATAGTTCTTGTTCTAACAATTATGATTTAGTAATTTTGGAGGTATACACAGGTTTGTTTAAAGAAAGTAGCACATACATGCAGGTTGGATTCATTAAAGTAGCATATACATTCTAACATATGATGTTTGAGGTTGCAGTTGGTTCTGGATAATGATGCAGGTTTCTAGGTTCAGCACTGTGTTCTGGTGACAGTGATCTGACTATTCAGATTGACTGATTGTTGGTTGATGTAGTTATCATTGAGTTTAAGCTTCAATATTACTAATGGGTCTAGTGTGAAAATTTGATCAAACATGGCCTTCATATTGTGTTGTTGTGTACCAGGGGTATCCACTTTGAAAATTTATGAAACGTGGTCCCTGGAGGAAGAGAGAAGTTTGTAACCTTCTATAGGTCAGCACCTACGTACTAGTAAACATATCGGCTAGTACAAGAGCTAGGGGGTTGCAAATCCCTTCCAATAGAATCTGGAGAACGAGAGAAGGTTGTAGTCTTCTGCAGGTGGGTGCCTGCGTACTAGTATGATTCTACACCAGTACAAGATTGTAAACAGATTTTGTTTATATTAAAAAGAAGACATAGATGACAATAGCAGGTGGTTTTTCTCCCGCATTGAGTTTCCACCTTAAATATTGGTGTTCATGTGTGTTTCTTATGTGTGATGGTTTATTCTGTTATTACTGCACATAGTCACTATTTAATAAAGTATTGATGCATTGATTAAAGATCAACACATGATGAATTAACTGACTCATAAGTTCACTGGATATACATTGCTTTCCTTAATAATAGTTGCATGCACACGCGAGTTCACTTCACTAAAGTAGCGCATATAAATCTGATTATGAAATGAAAAATTATTAATTTGTAAATATTGATTCACCACCCTCTTAGTATTATTTCCAACAATTGGTATCAAAGGGGGTTCCTTCATAAGAAGCTTGATTGCTTGAATGGATATCTCTCAAGATGGACAATCACGTAGGCATGGGATCTATCAAACCACCAATCTTCAACAGAAACAACTTAGTATATTGCAAGATAAGAACCATAACCTATCTTTAGTCACTTGGAGCTGATGTTTGGGAAATTGTGGAAGGAGGATACCAATTTCCAACAGCAATACCCACAGATACAACAGGAAAGAAATTATATGAAACCAATTCCAAAGCTGCCAATACTTTATTGGGAAGTCTGTCAGAATCAAAATTTGTCAAAGTCATGCAGCTCAAGATAGCCATAGAAATATGGGACAAAATCATTCAGAGCTATGAAGGAGACTCCCAGGTAAAACATGATAAGCTCCAAACTCTCAGAATTCAGTATGAAATTCTCAAGATGCATAGTGATGAAAGTATTGCTAGTTACTTTTTATGAGTAGATGAGATTGTAAATCGTATGAAGAATCTAGGTGAATAAATAAATGAGGCTACTTTAGTAGAGAAAATTTTTAGATCTTTGTCTTCTAAATTTGAGTCAAAAGTATATGTCGTAGAAGAAAAGTAGGATCTTCAATCTATTACTGTTGTTCCACTTCATGGAATTTTAACTGCCTTTGAAATGAGGAAAGGAGGTCCATCAGATATTAGAGAAGGCACTTTCAAAGCTTCAGCAAAGGGAAAATAAAAGGAAGATCTCAATGAATCAAGATATATTTCAGAAGAAGATGAGGTAAAATTTGTAAAGAAGCTTCAATGGGGTTCCAGAAGATTCAGAGGTAAGCTTCCATTCAAATCTTTTTACTGTGGTAGAGTTGGCCATTATGTTGCTAAATGTCCTCATAAAGATAATCATGAAAAAGGAAAGGAGTCTGCAAAAGGTAATAGAAAACAGTTTGTTAATAGAAGAAGTTATTATACTCATGAAGATAGTGATGCATTTTCTAATAGTGATGAAGATGAATCTGAACCAAATTTTAAACTACTCATGGCTTATGATAATGATGATCTTATGGATGCCTTAGAAAAGGAATATTTTCTTGAAGAAATCACTAAACTCAAAATTTGTTTGGAAGAAACGAATATGGTCATAGACACTTTGACACATAAACTCACTCAAAGAGTAAAGCATAATGAAAAATTAGAATGTGAAGTAGTGGGACTAAGAAAAGAACTTGAGAAGACAAAATCTATTAATCTTAGATTTGCTAAAACATCAAAAAATTTAGATGAAATCATCAAGGTTAACATTCTCTTCTTATAAAGACCATTCTTGGATATACCGAAGGAACATCCCAATCACAAATGCCATTAGCCATCACTGGAAGCTATCTTGATGCAGCAAAGACCAGTGAAGAGCGTGTCAATCTTCAACAAAAGCTTAAAAGTACTCCTCAGCTAAATCATGCTCATTTCACTCCAAGGTTGAACATCAATAGAAGCATCAACCAAAGTTTAAATAATATCAAAATATTTTATGATCACAGAAACTTATTTAATAGACAATGTTTTTCATGCCAGAACTTTTGGAATAAGGTTCCTCAATGTGTTGCTTACAAAACTATCATGACTAGAGAAGCACGAAAACAAAGGAGCGTGATAGGAACCAAGAAAAGTTCTTATAATAACTTTTCTCCTCTTGAAGATGAAATTGAATGTTCATTTTTCAATAACTTTGGTCATGAATAATTTGAATGTAGGAGCAAATTTTGGCCAACAATTCAAAAGGAGCAAACATCATTAAATTCTAAGGTATGGAGAAATAAGGAATTTCAATCAGAAAGATGTGGCATATCTATGTTTGCAGAAGGATAAGAAAATCAATGGTACATTGATAGAGGATGCTCTAAACACATGAGAAGTGATAGAGATAAACTAATTTCATATAATTCTTTAGAAAAGGAAAAGAATGTCTCTTTTGGAAATGACACACCAACCGCCACTAAGGGTAGAGGTTATTTTTATTTGAAAGAAAAGGTTAAAGATGGAAATGTTATGTATGTTGATGGTTTAAAACCTAACTTGTTAAGTGTTAGTCAAATGTATGATCAAGTCAATGAAGTTGTGTTTCGATCAAACGAATGTGTGGTTTGTGAGCTTGATACAGGAAAGACCGTAATCAAAGGTACAAGAACTCCAAGCAATATTTAGATTCTATAAAGGAGGTAAAAAAAATGCTATCTAAGAAAAACATAAGAGAACTAGCTATGGCACAAAAGATTGGGGCATCTAATCTTTTCTCAATAAGAAAAGCATGCAAGCTCAAGGTGGTTCATGATCTTCCAGATATCAGCATCCCAGAAAATACCATCTACAAACCATGCCAATTCAGTAAGAAAACCAGTGTTCATTTCAATGACAAAGAAGGATCAGCAAGTAAGCCTCTTGAACTCATTCATACTGATTTGTGTGAGCCAAAAAGGAAAAAGTCATCTCATGGAGAAGAATACTTCATTTTATTCATTGATGATTTTTCTAGAATGTGCTGGATAGGTTTACTAAAGCATAAATATGAATCATTTGAAATTTTTGAACCCTTCAAAGCTTTAGTTGAAAATGAATCAGATCTAAAAATCAAATGTCTCTGATCTGATCGAGGAGGAGAATTCATATCAGATGAATTTTTTGATTTTTGTGAACAACATGGAATAAAAAGACAGTTCTATGTTGCCAAAACTCCTCAACAAAATGGTGTGGTCGAAAGAATGAACATAACATTTCAACAAATGGCTCGAGCTATGCTTGATGAATCTAGAACTCCTACCACCTTTTGGGGTGAAGCTGCATATACTGTCGTAAATATTCTCAACAAAGCTAATGTCCATGTAAATAGTGATCAAACTCCTTATGAATTTTGGTATGGTAAGCCTCCCATTATAAAACACTTCATAGTTTTCAGAAGCAATGTTTCGTCAAAAAATGTGATGAAAAACTTAATAAGTTTGAACCCAGAGTAGACGAAAGGAAATCTTCTTGGTTATTCATCTAGAAGTAAAGGATACAAATGTTATAATAAGAGACTTCGAAAAATTGTTGAATGCATTGATGTAGTAATTGATGAAGCATGCAGAAATCCAAAATATATGAAATCAACAAAGGAAGATGAAAATGAGGAAGATAGTGAATGTTTTCCCATATCAAATCAAAATATTATAGAGGAAGAAACCAATGAAGCATCAGAAGAAGGTATCGCTGACAGGGAAAATACTCCATCCAGGTATGTTAAAAGAATAATCCAAAATCTCAAATTATAAGAGAAAAAGGCTCTAGAGTATAGACAAGAAGAACTCTTGTAGGAACTTCCAGTTATCTAGTTGTTAGATGATCCAAAAATAAGTTATTATCATAGGTTATAAAATTGAAATAAAATAATTATTAATTTAAGAAATTAAATTAATAATTATTATTCTAGAATGGTTAATTAATTAATGGAGACAATTAGAAATTAGTATATTGTTGTAACAAGATATGGCTCTCCAAATGTGTCGTATCTTAGGCTCTATTTTAGGAGATTAGTTAGCTAATTGGTTTGAATAGCATTTAATGTAAATGGACACTTGTTATTTAATAAGTGATCCATAATTAGAGTTAGTTAGGACATGAAGCTTATAAATAGCTCATTGCAAGAGTGTTTGGTTGTTCGGGTGTAAGCTCTTGCAAATCAATTATGTAATTATTTTTTTGATTAATAAAATTATGTGTTTGAGGACTCTTCTGCCGTTATTGTGGTATTAGAGCTCTAGTAATGTTGCAGTGGATTTGAGGAGATTCCAACTCAACAAAGTCCTGGAAAACTCCATTCAGTTGGCCTGCAAATCATTGGTATGGAAATTGTACAGTTTTGTTTAAAAGGGAAAAGTATTTTTTATCATTGATTTTAGATTTTTTAAAATCTAAAATTCATTTTTTTTTATTATAAAAAATTGCCTCTGCTTTTGAAATGCTCATGCAAGAGAGCCTTTCAAGTCTTCCTTGTTAAAGAAAATTGGGCGAAACCTCCTATCATGACTCCTCAGTATTATATTGTTCGACTGAAAATCAAGTACCCCAGGGAAAGAATGTACAGGAATTTCTGCTTTTAAAGCCGTTTGAAGAGTATATCCATACTGAAAATGCTTTTTTACGATAGACTATTATTAGACAGTTATTTATTTATGCTTTTAAAGCCGTCTGAAGAGTAAAACCACTTCTACCATTTGCTGGAAAATGGTACCGAGCCTGCTGTTGATGCATCCGCAGCTCTGTCTTCTACCCCTGTCTCTTGATCCAATTGTTCATTGAACTGGAATTTGTTTTTCTCTCCTGCCTCGTTTAGCCGGCATTTAATGGAAAATAGCTCCTCACAAATAAACTCAAAATCCTTTCTGAAACTGATAATCATCAAGGCTTCTTCGAAAATCTTTTCAGCGATCATAGAAAGCACTTTTTCTGTGAGCGCGGTAACAACTGCTACTTCTCTCCTCGTCTTCCTCGACTCTCAAACTTCCATCCACTATTCCGTAATACCTGGTAAAGCAAATCAGTCTTTGAACCCCGAGTTATGCGGTCTGAAGGTGAATTTAGTATAGCATTCCTCGGTTGTATATAATATTTGCCAGATCAGAAAACTGAAAGTAAAGCTTGCCTTACTGCTCAAACAAATCAATCTTTGAACCTTGAGTTCTTGGAATCTCGCACCCGCTCGCCTGCCATCTCCATTTCAAAGTGCACACTACTGCAAAGTTCGATGGCTTTTGTCCACGCGGAATATCCCCAGAGGCGTTAGCAGGTATCCAACTTGCGAGGATATCCATGCCCGGCGCGCCTATGTCTGGCTTGAGGAAGCTTTGCGTGAATAATCCGGGACTCCCTCTCTAGCTTGTTTCCACTGTTACGGAAATGCTAAGAATTCATTCATTCGTGAATCTGTATTTTCTTATTCCAAATCTCATCAATGGCGAATTTTAGAGGATTACTTGTTATCACTGGTTTTCTTGCAGACTTGTAACTATTTGTTATGCAACCTGCCTACTGCGATTGAAAGAACGATTTCACGGAATGGAAGAACAGTTGGACTCTAAACCCAAAGGGAATCTCTACCCTCTCTAGCGCAGTATAAAGTATAAAGTGTCCCAGAGGAGCAGTTCTCGTATTCTTTTGATCTACACCCACTTATAACCTCGTTCCGATCAGCCAGCGTTCCAATCTGCCAGCATTCCAACCAGGTTGTGTGCCAGAATTTTAAGGATAAGATAATGAAGCCAGCGTGAGCCAACTTGCCAGCAAGAAGCCTATCAGCTTGGATCATACATATTTTTTTTGTAATATTAATGCATATTGTATTGTGGAGAGATCTAATGATTTGTAATTTTGGGAATTTATTTTAGTGAAAAATAAGGTGCAATAGAAATTTGTAATTTTTGGAGCAATAAGGAGTTTTATTTGTAATTTGTAAATTGGAGAGATAAGGTGTGATGGGTCATTTGTGTCATTGGGATCATCACATTGTAACTCAAAGTAATTTTACTTTGAGTGGGGGTAAATTTTTTTTACCAGATTGTGCAAAAGCACCATTGTAAAAAAGTCAAATTTTGAAAGTTGCCCTGTAAAAATTTGAGAAATTGACTAGAGCCAAGTGCAAAGCTCAGTCAATATTCTCCTGTTTTGACGACTATTCGAGGGTCAAGGCCAAGCCCCGATAGATTGTGTTTTTTGCGTGGCATTTTGTGTTGACTATCTTGTCCTTTCTGTTCTGATTCTTGGTGCGACGCTACAACGCTAAAATGTCTAAGTTGATTAATTTGTTTTCTGATTCCGACAAACTAGAAGGCACCAAATCTTATAAAACATGGCATCGTCTCATTGAAAACACACTCATTTACAATGAATTATGGCAGATAATATGTGATGGCGATGTTAAGCCAAATAAACCCACAAATTCATATGCACTGGCAAAATAGGAAATCAAGAATGCTAAAGCCTTAGCTCTTATTAAATCGTCTGTGAATGATGAAATGTATGTACATATAGAGAATGCCACAGATGCATGGACTGCCTTGAAAACTTTTAAAGACCTCTTTGATACTCAGCCTGAATCAAAGAAGGTTGATCTACAATTAAAATTGTTGCAACAAAAATTAACTGAAGGCGGTGATGTTCTTGAATATCTCTCAAGACTTAAGAATATCAATCAAGAAATTCTTAATGCTGGTTTTCCCGCAATTGATGATAGATTTATGGTCACAATTGTAATTGTTGGGCTTCCTTCCTCCTATACACATTCTTTAGAGACTTTACAAGTAACTGGGAAATTAGAAAAACTAAAGTTTGATGAACTTTGTGAAATGTTAAGTCAACATGATAAAACTTTTGGGAAGAAGAAGAAAGTTGGTGAAGATGTTTTTCTCACAGAGGCCAGCACTAGTAAGTCATCAACAGATAGTTCTCGAGGAAGAGGTAGAGGGAATCAGAATCAAGCAGCACATAATCGAGGACGAAGTCAAAACAGAGGAAACAATTTTAACAGAGGAGGAAGAAATAATTTTCAAGGTAGAGGAAACAACCAAGGAAGAGGCAATTTTCAAGAACAAGGATATAATAATCAAGGTAGAGGACGATCTCCAAATAGAAGTCAAAGCAGAGGCAGAGGACAATCTTCAGGAAGAGGAAGAGACTTAAGTCAAATTGTGTGTCGACGATGTAACAAAGTTGGCCATTATGCTGAAGATTGTCGAACATCACTTAATAAAATTCCCAAGTTTCAGCAGCATTCAGCACAATTTGCAAATGACCAAGATGAAGATAGCTCAGAATATGTTTTTACTTCCTCACCAGCATCAAAAATTTCATCTCATCTTAGAAGTGACTATGAAGATGCCTGGATCTTGGATTCCGGGGCAACTCAGCACATGACTTGTCGACATGATTTTTTCTGGAATTTTCAAGAATGCCAACTTAATTCAATTTTTCTTGCTGATGATACAAAACATACTCCTTATGGAAAAGTAGTAGTAAAAGTTTTTCTCCCTGACATTGGAGAAAAAATGATTTCCAATGTATGGTATGTACCCAGTTTCAAGAAAAATTTGCTCTCCTTAGTCACGATTCGATAAGCGGGACATCAGGTGATAATGGAAGATGGTCTAGTGAAGATTAATTCAATGAAACAGAACTTGAAAACAGTCATGACAGGTTATGAAGATGGAAAACTGTTACGGATGAAAGGGACAGTTATTCCAAGGCATTATGATTTTACAGGGGCAGTGACTACAGGTATTTCACCTATCAGACTATGGCATGTAAGATATGGACATTTGAATTTTGAGAGTCTTTCTCAATTGCAGAAACAAGGAATGGTTAAAGGACATCCCACATTCAAAAAGGAAAATGCAAACTGTGAAGCTTGCATTTATGGCAAACAAAATCGAGAAATTTTTCCAACAAGTTCATGGCGTGCAAACAAGCGGCTACAACTAGTTCATAGTGATGTTTGTGGTCCACTACAAACTTCATTTGGTGGTTGCAAATATTTTTTACTATTCATTGATGATTTCAGCAGAATGAATTGGGTTTACTTCTTGAAGAACAAGTCAGAAGCATTTGATAAGTTTAAAAATTTTCGCAACTTGTTGAAAATGAAGTAAAAGAAAAGATAGGTACTCTCAGGACAGATAATGGGGGAGAATTCACTTCAAATGAATTCAAAACTTATTGCAATGAAAATGGCATAAGACGAAATATCACTAATGTTTACACTCCACAGCAAAATGGAGTAGTCGAAATAATGAATCACACTTTGTTAGGAATGGCGAGATCCATGATAACCTTCAAGAGGTTAAGTCCAACATATTGTGCGGAAGCAATTCATACAGCTGTCTACTTAAGAAACAGATCTTCAACTGCTTCTTTAGACGGAAATACACCTTATGAAGCTTGGTTTGGTTTCAAACCTCGCGTTAAACATCTTAGAGTTTTTGGGTCAGTGTGTTATGCCTTAGTTCCGAAAGAAAAACGAACTAATCTTGACTCGAGAAGTTTAAAATGCACAATGATTGGCTATTCTGATGAGAAGAAATGGTATCGTCTTTTGACCAATGGAAAATTCATTGTGAGTAGGGATGTCATTTTTGATGAAACAGAGAGTAAGAGTGCTGAAGAAATTGAAAATCTTCTTCACAAGTTAGAAACTAAGGGAAGTAAAAGAAATGATAAAAAGCAAAGTCAACCAACTTCACCAAATTGGTATGAACTTGATTTTCCTTCCTCTGAAGATGAGTCATCTACATCAACACCATCAACTGGGTCTTCAAGCAGTTCATCCGCATCTCCAAGCAGCAGCAGTTCTTCTGACAGTAATTCTCCACATTCTTCACCTGAACGACGCACATCAATTTATATTAATCCTCTTTACAATGATGGGGACTTTACAGATGCACAAACAAGTGAGCACCAACTTCCGAAATGGGCAGTTCAACTTTTGAAAGATGTAAATCCTGATGAACAGAATAAAACTGGCACCAGAAGAGCACATAGAAGTTAAGGCAATTTTGCCTTGATAGCAAATGATTTTACTGAAACTTCCACATACAAAGAGGCAGTAAAACATAAAGAGTGGCAACAGGCTATGGTTGAAGAATATCAAGCAGTAATTGATAACAACACTTGGAAACTTGTTGATTGTCTAGCAAATGTTAAACCCATTGGATGCAAATGGGTTTACAGAATTAAGTATAACCAAAAGGGAGAACTTGACAAGTATAAAGCTCGACTTGTCGCAAAAGGTTTTGCGCAGCAGGAAGGCATTGATTATGAAGAAACTTTTGCTCCAACAGCAAAATGGAACACCATCCGATTAACACTTGCATTGGCCTCTCAAAAAGGATGGAAAGTTCATCAAATGGATGTGAAAATTGCTTTTCTCAATGGGGATTTACAGGAGGAAGTGTATATGACCCAACCACCAGGTTTTGAATTTGAAGGACAAGAACATAAAGTCTGCAAATTGATTAAGGCTTTATATGGATTAAAACAAGCTCCCCGAGCTTGGTATGCAAAGATGGATGAATACCTTAAGAAAGTTGGTTTTCAACGAAGTGAATCTGATGATACTTTGTATGTGCGACAACAGGGAAAATATCTGGTAATTCTTGTTATGTATTTAGATGATTTGATCATTACTGGAAACCATGATGATCATATTGCACAGGTGAAAAAGGAGTTACAAGCAGGTTTTAAGATGACAGGTTTGGGATTACTTCACTACTATCTTGGAGTTGAAGTCTTCCAACGTCCACATCATATTTTCATTTCTCAGAGTAAGTATGCAGCAGAGGTTCTTCAGCGATTTGGCATGCAATATTGCAAGCCCGTTCTCACCCCCATGGAGCAAAACTTGAAACTTTCATAATTTGAAGGGGGGGCAAGGTGGACAGTACAACTTACAGATAGTTGATTGGCAGCTTGATTTATTTGACAAATACTCGTCCTAATCTATCTTATGCAGTTAGTATTCTTTCACGTTTTATGCAGGAACCACGAGACAGCCACTGGAATGCAGCCAAAAGAGTTCTTCGATATATCCAAGGAACAAAATATTTTGGTCTTCTTTACACAAAGACTAGAAATTTTGTACTTGGTGGATATTTTGATGCCGACTTTGCTGGGAGTATTGATGATCGAGCATCAACATCAGGTTATTTAATGAATATGGGGTCAGCAGCAGTATCTTGGAGTTGTAAGAAACAAGCTACAGTGGCCACTTCTTCAGCAGAAGCAGAGTACATTTCAACATGGGAAGCAGCATGTGAAATTGTTTGGTTGCGCCGCATTTTGCAGGACTTGGGCATTTCTCAGGGAGAAGCTACATCATTGTTCATTGACAGCCAGTTAGCCATCAAACTTTCCAAGAACCTAGTTTTTCATTCAAAGACAAAACATGTGGACACCAAGTATCATCATATCAAATCTCTCATTGCCAAAGATGTCCTCAAGACAGTTTATTGTCCTTCCGAAGATCAGATCTCCGACATTTTCACGAAACCGCTCGGCAGAATAAAATTTACTAAGTTCAGAGATGAACTTGGTATCTGTTGTAATGTATCTTTGGATCATAGGGGGGAATGTTAGGTGATCCAAAAATAAGTTATTATCATAGGTTATAAAATTGAAATAAAATAATTATTAATTTAAGAAATTAAATTAATAATTATTATTCTAGAATGATTAATTAATTAATGGAGACAATTAGAAATTAGTATATTGTTGTAACAAGATATGGCTCTCCAAATGTGTCGTATCTTAGGCTCTATTTTAGGAGATTAGTTAGCTAGTTGGTTTGAATAGCATTTCATGTAAATGGACAATCGTTATTTAATAGGTGATCCATAATTAGAGTTAGTTAGGACATGAACCTTATAAATAGCTCATTGCAAGAGTGTTTGGTTGTTCAGGTGTAAGTTCTTGCAAATCAATTATGTAATTATTTTTTTGATTAATAAAATTATGTGTCTGAGGACACTTCTTCCATTACTAGTATTACTATCCTCCATAGAACCACAGAATTTTAATGAAGCTAGAAAAGATGAATGTTGGGTTAAGGCCATGGATGAAGAACTTGACCAAATTGAAAAGAATGATAACTCAGAATTAGTTCCTAGATCGTAGGATAAAAATGTTATAGGAACAAAATGGATATCCAAGAATAAGTTGAATGAAAATGTAGAGGTTATTAGAAAAAAAAGACTTGTTTGTAAATGGTATGCTCAACAGGAAGGTATAGACTTTGAAGAAACTTTTGCACCTATTTCTAGACTTGAAGCCATAAGAATGTTTCTTTCTCGTTCAAGTTTTCGAAAATTCAAAGTGTATCAAATGGATGTAAAATCTGCATTACTTAATGGAGATTTAGAAGAAGAAGTTTATATTGAACAACTAGAAGGATTCATTCTAGGAAATGATGCAAAACTTGTATGCAAGCTCAAAAAGGCTCTATATGAGTTGAAACAAGCTCCAAGGGCATGGAATTATCGTCTTGACAAATACCTACAACAACAAGGTTTCACAAAAGGATTTGCAAAAAACAACTTATACACAAAGATTTAGAATGATAAACTGCTAATTATTGTTGTTTATGTTGATGATATCATATTTGGTAGTAATGAAGAATCTACGAGTTAGAAATTTTTTTCTATTATGGAGCAAGAATTTGAAATGTCCTTACTTGGTGAACTAACTTATTTTCTTGTTCTACAATACATCAAACAAAAGATGGTATTTTTCTTTCAAAAACTAAATATCTCAAGCAAATTCTGAAGAAGTACAGAATGGAAGATTCTAAACCAGTATGTACTCCAATGGTAACAGGATGTAGTCTTATTTCTAACAATGAATCACCTATAGTAAATAAACCAGCATGCAGATCTATGATTGGAAGTCTACTTTATCTAATAGGTACCAGACCTGATATCATGCATGCAGTAGGAATTGTTGGAAGGTTCCAAGAAAATCCAAGTGAATCACATCTTCATGATGTAAAAAGAATATTCAAATATCTCCAAGGAACTCAAGACTTTGGTCTATGGTATCCTAAAGATACAGATATCACTCTTCATGCATATACAGATGCGGATTGGGCATGAAATGTTGATGATTGAAAAAGCACTAATGGAGGTGCATTCTATATGGGATCATAGTTAGTGTCTTGGTTCAACAAGAAACAAACTTCGATAGCCTTATCTACAAATGAAGCATAATATCTGGTTGCTGCATCTTGTTGCACACAACTACTTTGGATGATGCAAACATTAAAAGATATTCATATCACATGTTCTCCACCCATCTCCATCCTATGTGATAATACAAGTTCCATTAGTATCTTGAAAAATCTAGTCATGCACTCCAAGACCAAGCACATACCCATTAAGTACCATTTTCTATGAGAATAAGTGCTTGAACAAAAAGTTAAATTGGAATATGTTCCCTCCAAACAACAGGTTACTGATATTTTTACCAAACCACTTCCCAGAGAAATATTTCAATATCTCAGACAAAAGTTGGGAGTAGTTTCTTCATCATCCTACTGTTAAATCCAATTTATAGAGGAATGGTTCTTATATGTGGGTTTCATGAAGAATAATTGCGTATATACTCGAGTTCCTATGGCTACAGGAGCGTATATGTTTTTCTAATAGAAAACAGTGGGTCAGACTCAAAATTAGTTTCTGACATGGATGTTCATTATGATATTGATGGTTACAATTTGTTGATATGATTTGTTCATTCTTTTTTTTGACTGATGAAAATGCCTTGATGAATAATTTGTTGACAATGCACAGGTAGCACAGGTTCAAGGGGATCATTAGCCTTCAAAAACATTATACATTGTTGGCATCATGATTGTTGAATTAAGCTATGGTTTCAGATATTCATATCATTTGCTGTAAAGGTCATGAAAAGGCCTATGATGTAATAATATGTCTCTTTCTATCATAGTCTATTAATGAGTCATTTTGGACATATTATGTACTTTGTACTCCCACTATGCATGGGAAAGATGATGTAATTATTTCACTTTTTCAGTCATGTATGAACATTTGGTATATCCCCACTTAGTTGGGTGATTGATGTATGTATGAGTCATTGGTGATAGGAAGGTCATACTCACATAGTTGAGCTATAGAGTCATGTTGTTCTTTTGAAAAATATCTCTACAAACTCTGCATGTACTCAGGGGGAGCATGGATAAAATAGTGTATCTAAAAGGGGGAGAATATCTTGGTCTGCCCTTTGCCCTTAATGTTAAAGGGGGAGAGTATCTTAGTGTTTTTTGATATATCTAACAGGCTCTACAACTTGAATTAATAAACACCAATATTGTAGCCATCAAGTCCAAAGGGGGAGGTTGTTGGCATTATGGTATAGGCGTTGTCCTTGATGGAAACTCATTCACATGTCAGTACAGATTTTATAAAGGGCAACTCACAATGTAACAGGTCAATTCAGAGGTAATATGGCAATGGTACATAAGAATAGGAAGTTGGAACAAAGGACTACTTATTAGAATCAAGAAGTTGAAGGAAAAGGATGTTCTAAGGTAGTTTAAGTTGTATACGCAGGTTCACCTTATCAAAGTAGTGTATACAAGTGGGTTCATTGTACAAAAGGAGCATATACGTATGCATGCACTTTCACAAGAGGAAAAGCGTGTATGGGTTGGAAAATCAAGGAAATTTAAGATTAAAGAATACCAAAGGTCAATACATGGTATTATCCCACAATATTGAGCGGAGTAACGATTATTTTATCCCATCCAAGGATATCACAGGTTCTAAGTGTTGGTTTGGTCTGAGGTATTGAGAAAGGCTAAAAACAATATAAGGAGGAGAAGATCAAATAACCTTGATAAATTCTACAATTGACCATTTCACAAGGTATACTCACTTTCTAATTCAAAAGCACATGCACACTTATCTCTCATGCTAACTAATCAAGCTAAGGAAAATCTTTAAGTAAATGGTGGCCAGGCCATAATCTAGATGGGAATTCTATACAAAATAGTGTGAGGTCTAATTGGGACTTCATATCAGGGAGATCCTATGTCTGTTGGTGGGATCCAACATCATCAACATTTTGGCACTAGGAGGGAAACCACCTTTTTATGGATGACAATTTACGTCACCCGAACAACGAAGAATTTGTGCAAGGTAGTAACGGTTGAGTTCAATTCCAACTCCTATTCCTAAAATCTAAGATCCTCTCATCTTAGTCTGGAACAAGCTTTTTAAGTTACCTATGATCAACTTCAGATAATCTGGCAAATTACTCATGAGTTCGCAAGAGCTCTTGGTATTATCACCAAAAATTGATCATCTAGCCATAATTTACTAGGTGGATCGAAGTACACCATGTAGGGCCAATTTTACCATAGTAAAATTTCTTTCACTATAAGAAATTACTTAATAAACCACATTTGTTAAGTCATTTATAGTTAAACCCATGAAGAATAATTAAATAAATTACTATTTATTTAATTATCTTCTAGGAATAATTAAGTAAACCATTGTTTAACTAATATTCCTTGTCATATTTGACCCAGTTATGAGAAATAAATAGATAAATCAATAATTATCTTATTTTTCTCTAGGAATAATTAATTAATAACTAATTAGTTATTATTCCTTGTCAAGTTTGACTAATCCCCTAGGAATACTTAAATAAATCATTATTTGTTTATTATTCCTTAACCATATTTCTTAAGATGATAAATAAATCATTTATTTATTTATTATTTGTAAATAAAAGTTTAAATATTTTTTCCCTCCAACCAAATATAATAAAATATTCCAAATGGTTAATTCTAGAATTTGGTTAATAATATTTTATTATTTCTCATTATTCAAGAATAACCTAATATTTTGTTATAAATAGAAGGGTTTTACATTCATTCTTCACTTTTGATCATTTTCATTGTTGCAGTCATTGTTGTGGCTCTAATTATTATCATTGTCGCACACCATATTCTTTTTCATTTGAGTTCTCATTGAGCTCAAACATTTTTTTTGCTGGGTTTTACACATATAGCGGACAACGAATGTACAAAAGTTGAAGACATTAAGGATAGTCAAGAACCCATCCCATAGAGGGGCACTGGTAACATTATTTGTTCCCTTCACAGGTATTGTTTAATAAAATATATTCTTTATATATCTGGTTTCCATTGGATTATTGGAGTTACTTGCACTTATTCCATTTTGTTGTTTAACTAGTTCTGTTGCATAGATCAAGGCTTTGGCAGGTTTTGTTTCTATCATCTGTTACAGATCCACACTATTTAACAACCATTTTTATTGTTTGGGTTGTTTTTCATCCAAAACCTAAAGTGGTTTCTTTTTGTACACCTTCGAGAAGAATCCTATTAACACTTGGATTAGTTCTTGTTGCTCATAATATTCCTCACATCAAACAAAGAAAGAGACAACCCATACTAGTGCATTGGTTTCATCAATGGAAGATTTGGTTATTACCGCCCTTGAAGAGTTATCAGAACCTTTAGAAGAAAGAGTTCAAGAAGGGGATCTTCCACCTATTGAAAAAAATTTAAAAGGTGACAAGGGAGATTTCCAATTTTCTGAAAAAGAATATCTGAGACATGAAGAAAAACCTAATTATAACAGACATTTTAATAGAGAAGGAGAAGACTTTTCATATTTTGAGGAAGAGAAGGAAGGAGGAGAAGACATGGCTGATTATGGTTTGGATTGGATGACCCAATGGAATACTTCTCTTCTAGATAATCTTCACTGCATCCCTAAACATCTAGAGAATTTGTTATCAAAGATTGTTCTAGACAAGAAAACAAAAGATGAAGATCATATTGACAACTTCTACATGAATTTAAAAATTCTTGATGTTTGATTTGATGATGTTGCTTGTATAATTTTTACATACACTTTAGAAGGTAGAGCATTTGAATGGTATCATAGTATTCCACCCAATTCCATTCACAATTTGAGGGAGTTTAAGAAATTGTTTTTATAGAAGTTTATAGATGATAAAATCCTCACCATGTTGTTAAAATAACTTGGGAACCTCAAGTTGGGAGTAAAAGAGAGAGTGAAGAATTTAAATCAAATATTTATTGACCATATATTGAATAAGTTTCCCACATATGTGCAACCACAAGATGACATCACTAAATATTATTATTCAATTGCCTTTCCTACCAATATCTCTACTTTTGTCAAGAGAGATGCAAAGGAGGCATTGGATTTAAATTTTGCAGAATCGCTTACTGTTGAAAAGGATATGCATTCTATTGGTGTCATTGTACACATTGATGATTATAAAGACTCTAAGGATGCGGGTAAGAAAAATCAAGCCTCTTCGAATAGAACTAAGGAAAAATATTCTTTCAACATGGAAAGATTGGCCAAGTCTTTAGAGAAATGTATTAATGATGTATATGAATTAAAGAGAAATTCAAGCAAGGAATCTGCCAATAGCAAGAATTCCAAGCCATTCTTACTTAAGAGAAATAAAAACAATCAAGGGTCCAAATCCACTCAGAGCTCAAATGTTATGTTCAATGTTGAAAGTTTAGGCATGGAAAACTATTGCACCTTCCATCAGGAGAGGCATTTAGAGAATACATGCCCACAGTGGAATAACAACATGAATGCTATGGAAACTCACATCATTGATACCTTATTAGCATATGGGAAATCTGAGTAAACCAAAGAGACAAATGAACCTACTGCGAGGAAAGTACAAGTGTGGGATACTCAATTAACACATTTGACATCATATTCAATGCTGATAATAAAAGTGTTGAAGAACCACCCATAAGTGAGCCTCCTCCTCAGTCTACGACTAGCTGATATAACATGAGGATTAAAGGGCTAGTTTCCAAGTAGGATTTGAAAAAATTGTTAAGAAAGATCATTACCACCAACTCAACCTACTCAGAATGCACAAAAAAAGTTTAGAAGCGCTCCAATTTATAAGAACTGTTCTACTGGTAATAAAAACAAGCCCATCACTCCAGAAGTTTTTGACAAACTTACACCTCCAAATACCTCAGCACTGCCTTCTATAAATGAAAATATTGATTATAACATCATTGATGATATGAAGAGATATCGTGCCAACATTTTGATTTTTGAGCTCACTAAGATGTTAGTTGATTGTCCAAGCATTTGAAATATTAACACTCTTTATTACCCTTTCCTCTTAACGTTTGAAATCTTTAATTATAATATCCATAATTATTCGGTCGATTCAAGTGCATCTGCAAATGTAATGCCTCTATCTGTAGCTAAGAAAATTAATGCTAAATGGAATAAAAATGATGCACTTAAATGTTGTAGTTAATGTTTTAAATTTAAATACTAACACTCTTTATCACCCTTTCCTCTTAATGTTTGAAATCCTTATTATAATTTCCATAATTATTTAGTCAATTCAAGTGCATGCAAATGTAATGCCTCTATCTGTAGCTAAGAAAATTAATGCTAAATGGAATAAAATGATGCATGAATCATACAACTGGACATATAATTGCTCTAGGCCATTGGTGAACACAATGATATCATTTGCCTATCATCACATCATAGAATACACTAATGCATCAATATTGTCATTATGGACATTCCTTAAGCCTATGTTTTACTTTTGAGTAGAGATTGGTCTGGTAAGATACAAGGATATTTCTTAATAGATTGGACACATTTGTGGCGTTTGTGGTAGGAATAACTGGATTTGAGTAGAAAGGGGGCCTTATAGGAAGAACATTGTGACACCGCTTAAAGGACAAAACGAATAAATCAACTTTGCTAAAATTATTTTTAGAATTTTTTTTTAGAGATTGATAGCGGGTGTTATCAAGCGCAGCCATCACCCATCCCATTAGATACACAGTTAAATCTCCTTCCCTTTATTCCAACTAGTGCAAATGAATCTTGTAATATAGATGTAAATAGTAATAGTAATGTAGGAACTAGCTTAATAGCTATTGATTTGTGGACCTTATATTT
Source organism: Pinus taeda (assembly GCA_000404065.3). NCBI lineage: Eukaryota > Viridiplantae > Streptophyta > Pinopsida > Pinales > Pinaceae > Pinus > Pinus taeda. The sequence continues at coordinate 73,108 of APFE030011147.1, forward strand.
CGATGGTTCTAAGACTCATGATATCTCTAGAGTTGATTGTGTTCTTATAGACCCATATAACAAGAGGTACATTTTATCATGTCGTCTGGAGTTAAAGTGCACGAATAACACCGCTAAATATGAAGCACTCATTTTGGGAATAGAGAAATACATTGACCTCAAGGTGGAGGTGCTTAAGGTAGTTGGTAATTTAGATATTGTCACCCATTAGATATGAAACATTATCCATTGTGTATTGCCAAATTTGAGAAACTACGAGAAAGAGGTATGGTGAATTATTACTCATTTTAAAGAATTTAACATTATTTATGTTCCTAGAATTATAAATGCTACCACAAACATATTAGCTAATGCAACTGCTAGGATGTCACCTCTAATTAATGGTTTTTCTATAAAGATTATTTATAAACTATCTGTGCTTGATAACATGACTAACTTCCGTGTTTTTAATGATGACCAATAGATACTGCCTTTTATGGATAATGTGAACATGTTTAAAGATGTAGCCATTGACGAAGATGAGCATGATAAGGATTTACTTGGAGGAGTTGAACTATTGAAAGGAAATACTATGCCCAAAGGTGTGGTTTCTCTGGAAAAACTCTATGATCTGCAAAACCACTTTAGATGACTAGTTTACACCAAGACACAAAGATCAAATTTATCATATTAACAAGTCAACTTAGGAACCCACGACGATCTAAAATATGTAAACCTTGGCACATGTTGTTCTCCATAGGAAAAACAAACATTTATCATCTTTTCAAGCAATACCATGATGTGTTTGCATGGACATATGATGATTTAAAGACAAATGATACATGTATTATCCAAAATGTCATTCCCATTAAATAAGGGGTGAGGTCATATCAACAAAATCTTAGAAAGGTTCATCCAACACTTGAACCCCTCATCCAAAAGGAGTTAAGGAAGCTGCTAGATGCTCGAATAATATTTAAATTAAGACATTCTTCTTGGGTTTCCAACTTGGTCCCTGTGAGGAAAAATTCAGGTGAGATACATCTGCATTTTGATTTTTGCAACCTCAACCGGGCATTAGACAAAGACAATTACCTAGTGCCATCTATGGAACATATATTCCAAACAATATCTAGGTTGAAGATGTTCTCATTGCTACATGGGTTCTCCAGATATAATTAGGTGCTAATAGTAGAACCAGGTCGCTTAAAGACCACCTTTAGAAAAAAGTGGGGAACTTTTGCATTCAAGCTCATGCCAATCGAACTTATTAATGCTGATTCTACATTTTAGAGAGATATGGACATCACGTTCTATGGCTTAATTGGAAAAAGTGTTGTAGTTTATTTGGATGATGAAACTATACTTTCAAAGAAGATATCAAACCATGCATGTCATCTGAAGCAAATATTCGAGCAGTTTTGTTACTATGGGATTTATTTTATTCCCAAAAAGAGAATCTTTAGTGTATCAAACATTACTCTCTTGGACACATGATTGCTAAAAGAAGAAACAAGGTTGATCCTTAAAGGGTACAAAATAAAAATTGAATCCCTTTTCCTATAAACAAGAAATTTATGCAGTCTTTCTTCGGGAAGATTAATTTCCTATGGAAGTTCATCTTTGGTTATGATCATATTGTCAAGCCACTACAAGAGATGATTAAGAAAGATGAAATCTACAGATAAGATAAAAGAGAGGTGGATGATTCTGCCAATATTAAGTAAGCTATCACCGATGCTCTTACACTATATACTCTATATTATCACAAATATTTCCTATTATATACATTTGATTCTAATTCATCTATCACAACCATATTAACACAAAAGGATAATGAAGGAAATGAACAACGTACACATTTTATGAGTGCTAGTTTACATGGGTCAAAGTTAAACTACCCTACTATTGATAAACATGCCTATGCAGTATATAAAGTAGTCAAGCATTTCAGGCCCTATCTCCTTAAAGCTCACATGATTATATACATTCCTCATCTAGCAATCAGAATTCTCTACGTACAATAAGAACTAGGTGAGAAGAGGGTGAATTGGATGACCTATTTACAAGAATATGATATAGTATTCAAGCTAGTTCACACTGTTAAGGGCCATGACTTCTATTAACTTACAGCAGAAGCAAGAGATTCTTTGAAAGAAGATATTTCAGGATGGGAACAAGAGATAGATATGTATAACCTTGAACAAGTTCCTCCACAATCTCAACCACACCTTGGTATTCAAATTTACTACAATATCTAGAACATGACACCTTGCCTACACAATTATCGAATAAGCAGAAAAGGGATACTCACCTTAAAGCTCTATCTTACTAGGTCATACATGGAGTGATTTTCCTAAAGAACCTAATGGTGTTCTGATAAGATGCATAGAGCCTTAGGATATAAAAAGGGTATTAAATATTTACACGATGGTCCAGTAGGTGGAAACTTCACGGGTGACACAACTACACATATAGTAATGAGGGTTGGTTATTATTGGCCCACTTTATTTAAGGATGCTCATACTTATGCTCGAAACTACCCATTATGTTAGGGATATGCAGGTTGAGATCAAAATTCAACCTCCCCACTACTACCAGTAGCAGTCGAAGAACCTTTCCAATAGTAGATGTCAGTGGTGAGATCTTTCCACATGTGGTGAAGAAACACCAATATATTTTAACCGTAATAGATTATTTTACGTGGTGGGATGAAGTAGTTCCTTAAAGAGAATTCAATGGCTTGTAAGTCATCCAATTTTTGAATCAAAACATCATAACCAAGTTTGACGTTCTAATGTTGCTTGTCTTTGATAATACAACTTACTTTTCCTTGTCGAAACTTTATGAGTTTGCATTATAAAAAAATATTATTTTGAATTATACATCTAATTGTTACTCATAGAAAAATGATTTAGTAGAATCAATAAATTAAAATCTCATTTGTATAATCAAGAAAACTATTTTCTCTAAGCAAAGGAATTGGCACAATGCTTTGGTGAATGAGCTATGGGTTGACCATGCAACCCCCAAACCCTCTCTCAAAACCTCTTCGTACTTCCTTGTATATGGTAAAGAAGATATCCTGTCACCCAATATGTATTCATCGGTCTTGCAACTCTCCCAAGAATCCCAGGGAAAACCATGCATTCTGGTTCAAAGTAGGTAGATAACATGTTTCAAATTGAGGAAGAAAGGCTCAAAGCCAAAGAAAGATTTGACGTGCACCAAAACCACATCAAATGTTGGTTTGAAAGAAATTCACAAGGAATAAGAATTTAAAAGTGGGTGACTTAGTATTGATGTGGGATAAAGCCCACAAAGAGAAAGGAAAACACACAAATTTTCAATCTCTTTGAATGGACCCCTTTACCATCAAACGAAATCTCGGTCATAATTATTTCAAGTTCGAATATTTGTGTTAGGTCCCTATAATACTAGTGATTACCATATTACTATTGTAGTTGTACCCCTTATTAATATTGTTCTGCCCCTATTGTCCCCATATTGTTATTACTGTTCCCCATAGAATCCCTCTATTATTTTTTTTGTGGCTTTATATTATTATTGTTAGGTCAGCTGAGTTATATTGTGACTCCTTAGACTCCTATATATAGAAAGGAGGTTTTGTCATTTGAATCATTGAAGAACTTTTCATTTATGTAATGTAAAGGAGGTCTCCCCCTCGAAGTTGTTGAATTCTAAGGCATTGATCTATCTTTTCTATCTTTTTGTGAGTTGGTTTCATAACATTTGTTATCAGAGCTTTGGATTCGAGGGTTTCGCTGCTCCAAATAGGTCATCATGGCATTTTCACTATAACTTTTTTTATGTGATGTTTCAGAAGCTAAAAACAAAACTCATTTGACACGAAATTGAACTGAACCTTAGATCCGAATTTCAGATCATTTCGCACTATATTTGCAAAGATATGATCTAAGGAATTTGGTCTTTTTGTAGACTCCTGAATTACATTCCAAACAGGTGACCTAGGAAAAATCATCATAAATTTCTCTTTGAGCATCATATTGAAATTTCGTAAGAAGGTATAGAAAGAGGACGGACTTTAGTTTCTTTTATATATTTTTCAGAGCCAAAGGTTGAAACAATGACTTGTGGCACGTCATACAAGTTCGCTCTATTGAACTAGTCTATAATCAGGTCACTGTGGGAGATTTGGCATAACTCTTCCCTGGAGAATCAAATTTGGATCAGACTGGTGGCATTGGAAAGAGGACGCAGGGGCTACTATAGGTCATAATTTTAGAACTGGATGATTCAAAATTATAGAGATACATCATATTCAATATCAAGCTCCTACAAAGTGAAAAAAGGTGTGCAGTTTTTTTAAATTTTTGCATAAGCTTGGTTTGAAAAATTAGTTTGAAGGAAATCAAAGGGCATAGTAAAGAATTATTATCAGTAATTTATGCCCCAAGGAAAGAGAATGCAAACACCTAGTAAGCAACCTGAAAGCTCTAGCATGACTCATGAAGAAGAGGAAGAAATGCAACATGATATATCAAAATTACGAGACTAAGTGCAACAAGTGTCACTTGCATAAAAAGGTGTAAAAGCTAAGATGTATGGTTTAAAGAAAGGCATGGAAGCTAAGATGAATGGCATGGATGCTAAAATGGATGGCATGGATGATAATATGGAATGATTGAATATAAAATTGAATAAGTTGCTACAAGAAATGTTCACTAATGGTGAAAGGGTAGTAAAGGAAACTTGTGATGAGAACAAAAGAAATGTTAATCATGATTCCATAGACTCTAACGTTGGATCGTAGACTCACCATATTCCAAAAATCAATATGAGGAAGTTTGATCGCAAAGATCCCGCAACATGGATATTACATATGGAGCAATTTTTCAATCTCAATAATGTGCAAAACACACAAAAGGTACGTATTGCAACTTTATATTTGGAACCAAATCAATTTGTATGGTATAAATGGCTTTGCTCTCATAAACAACTTATCACTTGGGCAATTTTTACGGAATAATTGACAGCACATTATGAGGATACAAAAAGCAACACTTTTTTTAGCCAATTGATAAGTCTCAAACAAAAGGGTTCAATAATGGAGCACATTGAGGAGTTCCAAAAATTGAACATAAGGGTAAAAGATATTCCAGAGGAGCATAGGATTGATTTTTCATAGGGTCTTTAAAGGATAATATCCAACATGATGTTCACCTTTGGGAACCTGATTCATTAGAAAAGACATTCAAGTTAGCAAGAAAAATGGAAAGCAAAATTATGGCAACGAGGAAGCATACCACTCACAACTATAAAGATGGAAGTGTTGTTGCCCCTAGTCTTCTAGAACCTATAAGGTTGACACCACAACAATTGGAAGAAAAAAAAGCAAAAGGGCTTTGTTACATTTGTGATAGCAAATACACTAAAGGTCATAAGTGTGCTGAGAAGAAACTATTCTACATAGATTGTGAAGAGGAAGAAGAAAAGGAGCAAGAAAGGTCAAAAGAACAGGATATACTCCAGGAACAAAGCCTAGATGAAGAACAAATGAATCCAACCATATCTTGTAATGAATTGGCGGGAATTACCACTCCTCAAACCATCAAGATAGGACAAATCAATAAGAAAAAGGTAATAGTGTTGATTGATTCAGGAAGTACTCACAATTTTATTCATTGTAAGGTAGCAAAAGAATTGAATTACTCTTCCTATATCTAGCACCAGAGTGTCAAGTGATGATTGCAAAAGGAGGAACAATAAATTGCTCTGGAAAGTGCCATAATATCAAGCTATCCATGGGAGAATATGATTGACTAGCCCAATGTTTTCCATTCTAATGGGGGGTGTTGATGTTGTATTAGGAGTTCAATGGCTACAATCCTTGGGTACAATAGCTTTTAATTTTCAAGAACTTTTCATGAAATTTTCTATGGAAGGAAAGGAAGTTGTATAAAGGGGTATTGCAGGGAACCGGGAAAGATAATCAGCTCTAATGGTATGACAAAGCTTCTAAAAAAGGAACGAAAAGGTGTAATTGCACAATTATGTTTGCTAGATGTTTCCACATTGGAATCATCTATTTCTCCAGATCTCCAAATAGTCTTGGACAATCATTCCAAAGTATTTGAGACTCCCAAACGTCTCCCACCTACTCGTGATCATGATCATGCTATTCATCTGATTCCAGGAAGTGTTCCTCCAAACATCAGACCGTACAGATATCCCTATACCCAAAAGAGTGAAATTGAACGTATGGTTGCAGAAGTGCTAGAGGCTGGTATAATTCAACCGAGTCAAAGTTCTTTCTCTGCTCCAGTAGTATTGGTGCACAAGAAGGATGGATCATGGCGCATGTGTCCGGATTATAGGGAGCTCAACAAGCTCACTATTAAAGGTAAGTTTCCCATTCCTCTCATTGATGAATTACTGGATGAATTGCATGGATCAATTTACTTCACCAAGTTGGATCTTCGTTCAGGATATCATAAAATTAGAATGAAGATTGAAGACATTCCGAAAACAACATTTAGAACTCATGAGAGTCATTATGAATTTTTGGTCATGCCTTTTTGGCCTTACCAATGCACCTTCAACATTTCAAGGTTTGATGAATTCAATTTTCAAACCATTCCTTAGAAAATTTGTGTTAGTATTTTTTGATGATATACTAATATACAACAAGTCTTGGAAGGATCATGTTGAACATGTTGAAGGGTGCTACAACTATTGGAGGAGAAACAATTATATGCAAAAAGATCCAAATGTTTCTTTGGAGTACAAGAGGTGGAATATCTGGGTCATATTGTATCTCATGAAGGAGTTAAGGTAGACCCTAGAAATATTAAAGCCATTAAGGAATGGAGAATCCCCACATCCATAAAGCATCTGTGAGGATTTCTCAGGTTGACAGGGTATTATCGCAAGTTTGTTAAGAATTATGGGAGAAT
>APFE030011155.1:5890-16730 GCA_000404065.3 Pinus taeda
AACTTGTTCCAGAATATTGAACAGTCTTGCAGTTGAGTTTTCTCCATCCTCTCACCTTGTATCTGACAGGGGGGGGAAATGATGGTCATCTACAAGCTTCAAAGCCACATCAAACGAGCCTGAGCCACAACCTGCCACACCAGTTTCAGAGTTGTAGCTAGAGACAAAGATGCCTGAACATGCCTTCCGTTGGAAATCTGGAACACTTCCTCTAGCAGAAGACTTCAACTTCTTGCCTTTGGAAGAATTCCAGGAACAAAATTGAGAACACTTCCTCTAGCAGAAGACTCCAGCTTCTTGCCAGCTTTGGAAGAGTTCCAGGAATTGCATAAGCATTCCAGAGTTGTTGGTCATCCTTAAACCATCACAGGTTGAGACTTCCCTTTTGAGGTTGAAGTTTTACCTTTTATGCGGGGTGAGACCTCCCTTTTATGGTTGAAGGTTTCCCTCTTTAAAACAATAGGATCACTTCCTCTAGCAGAAGACTTCAGCTTCTTGCCAACTTTGAGTTCTGGGAACTGCACTAAGCGTTCTAGTGTTGGTGGTCATCCTTAAACCACTTCCTTTTTATACCAACATTTCAGAGAGCACATTCAGCCTTGTGCTGTCATGCATATTTGCACATTTTGTATTACAGCTCTCTTCTTGGACTCATACACAACCCTTCGGATTAAGGGGGGGAATGTTGGACACCTAATCCTAAATGGGTTAGTGTGGAAGGCGAACAAACTAAGTAGTCCAAGGGACCTTGGGATGTGAATCCCAACGGTCACCATATTGTACTATAAATGTACATCTATTGTTAATAAAAATATAATGCAAGCTTTATCTTTCATATTTTCTCTCGTTCACCATGTGTGTTTAACAAATCCTTATTAAACTAAACATGAAGACATAAAATTCAACCATAATGATAACAAGAGATAAAACTTACAACAAAGGAGAGCACATTACCATTATAAACTGACACATGAATCCCTATAAAAGTAGACTGTGGTCTTTTTCATTCACTGGGAAAATATAAGAAAAATACAATGCGCACTGTTTCTTCTCCCAACTCTGTACAACCATTTTATTCATAAAAATTACATCATAAATAGATTAAAAACAATTAGTTCCCACCTTTAGGAACCAAATTCCCTAAAAGGATTTTTGTTTCTTCCTATTGCAGCGAATATAGAACTGCTTTTCTAAAAACTAGGAACTACTTTGACTAAGGCTTTTTCAAACATATTTACATTAAATACAATGCCTAAATCAAGTTTCAAAGTTCTTATATGCCTCAAAAAATTAACCATGACCATAAAAATTAATAACATAAGTTTTATACATGAATGCCGCATTCAAATGGCTAACTATGCGACACCGCGCTACTTCCTAGTCTAGCAGAAACAGAGCACAAAAGCGCATCAAGTTGATGGTTTGTATAACTATGATCACTTTTGAATTTCTTGATGGCTAATTCACGTGTGAAATATCCTAGACGTGATCAAATTCACCTTGATAAAACTCTTTTCATTCTGCAAAGTTTCCATCTCTCAAAACTCCACCTACAACAAAAGTGCATTGCCTGTATGAAAGCGTAGCGAAACCTGTCCTTCACAAGAAAATTATCTTTGGATTACCTTCAATTTTTTTTGTATGGTTCAAGTAGGTATTATCTTGGTACAATAGCTCCATACCCCTTGTTTTTGTACTTTGGTTTCAAGAAATCTTTGTAGTTGGCTACGTCTAGAGGCATGCCCTTGAACCATTGTTCTCCTTGTAGAGGAATCTCTGTAGCAACTAAAATGGTGACATCTGACATTGGAAAAATCAACTCTCCAATCTTAACATCCAACCTAGTGAAATGCAAGGCAAACTCAATAGTGAGTTGTACACTATAACCTTGAATCTTCTCACAAAATATGATGCAACCAACTTGTTCAAATGCAACTCTAATTGCTAGGCATGAGTTTATTAAGGTAAGCTCTTGAGGCTCAAACCTCACTATGTCTCTTGCCATGTGTTTCCTTCTATCTGGAGTTGTCATGACTTCATAGCAGAGATGAACTCTAGAGTTTCTAAATGCAATTTCAACATTTTCCAATTTAGCGCAACAATAGGTTAGAAATGATGAAAATAGGGCTTTAGATAAGGACTTTATGGAAATTTTAGAATTAAAAACCTTATATAGAAAACTCATACAACAAAACTCATATCTAAAACCCAAAATAGCAGATGAAACATTTTTTTTCTTATAGTGGGAAAATGAAAAACACAGGTGCAGCGAAAAAGCGCAATGCATGAAGGGAAAACAAATTCTTGATCTTTGAGGGAAACAACACAATATGTGAAGTTTCATATCAAATAAAAAGAATACCAGACTTCAAAATATGAGTGGAAAATAAAACTTTGAGTGCTTTATGGAGGTGGCAATACACAACAAATGAGGTAAAGTGCAACGTATTCTTCAGGCATAGAAAAGAAATGTAGTGAGCTTATGAATTCGGGGTTTGTAGGGTTTTTTGAGTGTTTCTTCAATTGGTAAGGAAAAATTAAACAACATGCAAGATAAACCATCCAAAAAATGATGAATTGGAACTTGGAAATGGCGATAACCCTTTGGCTTGAAGGAGTGCAACGATTGTTTGTGAGTGCAGTGCCTCCCCTCCAGACTTTGCGCAGTCAACCCCAAGCGATGTCTAGAAATATTTTGATGAAAGAATGAATGGATCTTTGGTATTTTTGGATTTAAAAAAAATCATTTGAAATCCCAAGGTGACAAAACCTAACTTTGAAGGGAAATGATTGTGATTTTGAACCTTAATCATGAAAATGCAGCAACTATTAGAAGCACAACACATCTCATAATTGTTGTACTAGTGATGATGTCATGGAATAATGTGATTTGACACCCTAACTGACTATCCTGAACCCACTAATTTGTGCTAATGATGAGAAGACAAGACACACCATGACCTCACTCATGATTTTTTATGAAACATGACCCTAGACTGACTTAACTCAACCTTTAGGCAATCATAAACTATCTTTACATCATATTTCAGACACTCTGACATAATTACATCAATTATATAATTTTTCATTCTTTACAAAGACCAATAGCTTGATCTCTAGGATATCATAGGAAAACCTTTACACATTTACAAAAATAATAAAAAGACTAAACTTGCTTTTGACTACTATAACATAGGACACTAACATTGGCTCCAATGGGGATGACATCCTCCCTATGAGGTGCCAAAGAACATTGTAGAATAGTAGTCTAATCCATTGGGCTGCTCCCAATCCTGCAACATGTTCCTGCTCTGCAAGCCTGAGAACCAAAACTGAAATCCAAACTGAACTGTACACTAGAACTTTACATGATGCAAATTCAAATTTGAAACCGCTGAAAACTAAAATTGAAAGCTACTACAAAACATGCTTAGAGTGTTGAGCTTATTGGCACACCATTTCCTACTCAAAACCGCTGAAGAATTGCTTAAATCAAGTGATATAAAATTCCAGTGAAGCCAATCAAGTAGTTGCTGAAATAAGTGGATTTCTTGACTATTCTTGCATCATATGGAAATTGGACAATGTAACGATAGTGGAAACTCATGATGCATCAAGTCTCCATATTGAAAACATGATTGAAAACACAAGCTGAAAAAACCTTCTATATAGTGATCTATAGGATCATAAAAAACACGATTTGTTTGATGATCCTCAAATCATTCTACAATTTGATTGTCATGGTTGGACAATTCATATGTGCTCTCTTTTCCAACTTATGGTTTCAACTATGAGCCATTAAACCCATTCCCAAAAGAAAAACATTCTTCAATCTCGATATAAAAAGGTAGGACCACCTCCTTTTGTTTTGGATGAATAAGGTTTTCAAAGGATTGACTCTGATCTTGGAAATTATGGGACTGCATTTGGGCCTCTAAAACGTCAATATATTTCACAAGATTTTCAACATATGTTTCTAAAAAATGATCTTAACTTCTAAGTTGAATTTGCATGATTTTAAATAAATAGACAAAAAACTTGAAAAAGCTTCATCAATTTGATCATCATAAAAATTATCCAATATTCCTTAAAACTTTCAATGGAAGCAATAATTTTAACATATCCTATCATCTTGATTGACTAGGCAATTGGATTTGAAATTATGCTCTGAATTTCTTGGATAGTGGAGTCACCATAGATGTTCTAAAATCCGGACTATTTGGAAATGGAGTTTCCTAGTGAATAATGCATAAACTTCTAGTGTCTGATCATTGTTCACCGCCAGTAATCAGATTTTAAGCTTGTTGGTTCTTTCTCGGGGAATATGGAACCTTTCGTTCCCCAACAACGACACCACTATGTTAGCACTTTGTAATTCCTCCAGGCCGAAGAGAGAAAGCCAAAGGTAACTGCAAACCACTTTGAAACTGAAATCTTTCCCTTCCAACTTTAGAGAGGTTTCTCTCTATATGAATCTTTAGTCACTTAGGTCTTAGGATAGGTATTAAGAATAGAGAAGAATAAGTTTAACAATTTTATGGTAGGGAAGAGGGAAAATCCATTGGGCATGGAGTCATGTTAAGCTGATTGATTTTCCAATGAGAGGATGAAGAGATGAGGAATCTTTTGATAGGGGAAAGGTAGGAAATCATTATGGTGTTTTTATTTAAACTCGTTGTAGAGGGGTGAGTAGAGGAATGGTGGAATAAAGACATCTAAAGCATCCGACTGGGGATGAATTATGAATTTCATAATATAAGGAAAACACTAAATGTTCAGTAAGCTATGACAAAGAACTTTAATAGAGAATTATGAAATAAATCCTTGCTAAAATAAACATGAAGGCATAACATTCAAGGATGATGATAACAAGAGAGAAAAATTACAACACATGAGAGCACATTGCCATTAGAAACTAACACATGAATCCCTGTAAAAGCATACCTTGATCTTTTTCATTCACTGGGACAATATCAGAAAATACAATGCACATTGTTTCTTCTCCTAACCCTGACCAACCCTTTGCTTTATCAAAATTACATCATAAATAGATAAAAAACAATCAGTTCCAACCTCTAGGAACCGAATTCCCTAAAAGGATTTTTGTTTATGCCTACTGCAATGAATATAAAACTGCTTTGCTAAAAACTAGGAACTACTTTGACTATGGCATAAATTTGCATTAAATACAATGCCTAAATCGAGTTTCAAAGTTCTTAGATGCCTCAAAAAATTAACCATGACCATAAAAATTAATCACATAAACTTTATACATGAATTCCATGGTCAAAGGACTGATTGTGTGGAAGCGCAGCTCTGACGTTGTGCTACTTCCTAGTCCAATAGAAACGCAACACAAAAGTGCAACTAGTTGATGGTTTGTATAACTCTGATCACTCTATGAACTGATCGATGACTAATGTACATGTGAAATACCCTGGACATGAATAAATTCCCCTTGAGAAAACTCTTTTTCATTCTACAAAGCTTCCATCTCTTAAAACTCCACCTACAGTAAAAGCACAACACCTATATGAAAGCACAACGAAGTCTGTCCTTCATAAGTGGAGTATCTATAGATTACCTTCACAATTTTTTTGCAAGGTTCAAGCAAGTATTCTCTTGGAATAATAGCTCCATACCCCTTGTTTTTGTACTTTGGTTTCAAGAAATATTTGTAGTTCCTATGTCTAGAGGCATGCCCTTGAACCACTATTCTCCTTGTAGAGGAATATCTGTAGTAGCTAAAATGGTGACATCTAACAATGGAAAACTCAACTCTCCAATATTAACATCCAACCCGTTGAAATTCAAGGCAAACTCCTTAGTGAGTTGTACACTATATCCCTGGATTTTCTCACAAAATCTGATGCATCCAACTTGTTCAAATGGAACTCTAATTGTTGGGTATGATTTTATTAAGGTAAGGTATTGAGGTTCAAACCTCACTATGTCTCTTCCCTTGTGTTTATTTCTATCTGGAGTTGTCATAACTTCATAACATAGATGAACTCTAGGGTTTCTAAATGAAATTACAATGTTTTCCAATCTAGCGCAACAATAGGGTAGCAATGATGAAAATATGGCTTTAGATAAGGACTTTATGGAAATTTTAGAATGAAAAACCTTGTGTGGAAAATTCAGACAACCAAAATCATCTCTCAAACCCAAAAAAATAGCTGAAACATTTTTTTCTTATAGTGGAAAAATAAAAAACACAAGTGCATTGGGAAAGCACAACGCATGAAGGGAAAAAGAAATATTGATCTTCGAGGGCAACAACACAAGATATGAGGTTCCATACCAACTAAAAATAACATCAGACTTCAAAACATGAGTGGAAAATAAAACTTTGAGTGTTTTATGGAGGTGGCAACATAAAACACAATAACTAAGGTAAAGCACAAAGTGTTCTTCAAGCACAAAAAATAAACACAACGAGCTTATGAATTCAGGGTTTGCAAGGTTTTCTGAGTGTTTCTTCAACTGTTAGGGACAAATTAAACAATATGCAAGATAAACCATCCAAGAAAATAATGAATTGGAACCTAGAAATGGTGATAACCGTTTGGCTTGAAGGAGCACAATGACTATCTGTGAGCACAACACCTCCCCTGCAGACTTTGCGTAGTGAACCCTAAGTGATGTCTAACAAGATTTTGATGAAAGAATGAATGGATATCTGGTATTTATATATTTTAAAACAAGACTTTGAACTCCTAAGGTGACAAAAACCGAATTTCAAGGGAAATGATTGCGATTTTTAACCTTAATCATGAAAACGAAATAATTGTCAGAAGCGCAGTGCATCTCATAACTGTTGTATTGGTGATTATGTCATGGCACAATGTGATTTGACACTCTAACTCACTATCATGACCCCACTAATTTCTGCTAATGATGAGAATAAAAGATAAACCATGACCTCACTCATGATTTTTTTATGAAACATGATCCTAGACTCAATTAAATCAACCTTTAAGCAATCATAGATTGCCTTTACATCATCTTTCACACACTGAGATAATTACATCCATAATATAATTTGACATTCTTTGCAAATACCAATAGCTTGATCTATAAGATATCGCAGAAAAACCTTTACACATTTACCACAATAATGAAAGGACTAAGCTTGCTATTGACTACTATAACATAGGACACTAACAAGGAGAACAAGAAGAAAGGAAGATCGAAGTAATTTTGGATCTATTTTGGGATATTTTAGTTCACACGTGCGAAGAGATTAGGGCTCTTCCTTTTGTAGCAAATGAGAAGTACAGTCATCTCAAGGAGGCCGAAATAAGTCAAGGAAAGGACCTACATTGCAATCCGAATTGATAAAGAAGTTAACACAAGTCAAGCAAAGGAGAAAAAGGTTAGAATTTCCCTATTTCTATCCACACGTGTGAAGATTACAGTCATATTCAGGAGGTCGAGAATTGCAAGAAGAAAGGGCCAAAAGTTTCAGACTAGGGTTGCAAGATCGAGGGTTAAGAACAAAGAAACATCAAGTTGACTTTGACTTAAGGCTAGCATTGACTTGAGCTTGGAGGAGTTTATGTCACAAAGGTCTAGGTCTTGGAATTCATCAACTGAATATTTTATAAGAAGAAGAATTTATTTGGGTTTTCCTCTCAAGTTGGAGAGGTTTTGGCCCTGACTGATAGCCTATATCTTGTGTCCTTTTTCTAATTGTTCTTTATGGTTTATTAGTTGTTTGATGAATAATAACACATAATAATAATCAAGTCAAGAAGAACCTAATTAAGAAAAGTAAAAAGTCTTTACAAGCAGTTATCGTTTCTAGAGGAATCATCTCATCTCTTTACCCAAGATTTCTCAACATGGTATCAGAGCCATGGTAACAAGTCAAGAAAGGGAAAATCAACAAGGGACACTCAAGCTTTCAAATATCAAGGTTCTATAAGGACATTAAGGGAATCAAAGAATCAAGAATATTCTCTCATATCCAAGGCATATTGAGGACAAAGGCTACATCATCATCTTGAAGGAAGTGTCAAAACCTAGATCAATCAAAGAACAAGTTCACAATTAAAGTATTCTTGGGATCCTCGCTCAAATCATAATCCAAAGGAAGGAGTCCTCAAAAGACCCTCACTCTACTTGAATTGAAGAAATCAGCAAATCAAAGCATCTTGAAGTATACTTATCCAAGGGAAGCAATAAGAAAGGAGATATTGGCATCATAAAAAGACTCAAGGTGATCTCCCTCTCTTTGTAGTCAAGGATCACTTTTGAAGAAAACCATCTTCATCATGAAGAATTTTTCTATTATATATATATAATCATTAAATTCAAGAAGGAAACATGCTGAAGGAGCGTATTCACAAGTAAGTATATTTATGTCTACATAGGAATATATGTCAAAATGTATTTTTGCAAGGAAGGCAACAAACTGGTTGGGGCTTAAAACTTTCTTGCATGGAAGAAAAGAACAAATCTGAACCTCATAGAAAATGAGGTCATGGAACATGTTAAGGGCTCAATCACCAAACCTCCAAAGGAATATGCCCAAGCTTTTGAAAGGTATATGAAAGAGGAAGTAAGGGCTCAAAGGATTCTCATAGAATCCATCAAGGATCCCCTCATTCCCTATGTATCAAAACTAGAAGCATCAAAATAAATATATGACAAACTTGTACAATTGTTCTCCGTAAGAATTGCAGGAGAAGTAATCTCATTTAAGGCAATAACTCTACAAGATGAAGATATCAAAATAAGAAGGAATAGCCTCATACTTTATGATGATATCTAGAATAAGATATCAACTACAAGAATTGGGAGAGATAATGTCTAATAAAGAGATGACTACCATAGTACTCAATGCGCTACAAGAAGAATGGGGAAAATTCACATCAAATATATATTGGAAGAAGGAAGATACTCCATTCAATGATCTGTGGTCACTATGAAAAATTGAAGAAACCAGGTTGAAGGAAAAATCTGATGTAGGATCAAATGAGCAAACCCAAGCATATGCTGCCATGGCAAATAGAAAAGGGAAGTTTGGTAAATTTGGTCCTTAGAAAAGAAATATTGTCCTAAGATTAAGAAGGACAACAATAAAATAGGAAGGGAAGAAGCCCATATCACTGAAAAAGTAGAAGAAGCTGAAAAGAAGAAATCCAAGATAGTCTTCCTCACCCATTTCTTTTCAAGTTTTTGTTTCAATTTTTCCTGTAGTGGTAGGAATCATTAGAAGCATGATAAGATGTATCATGGAGATAACATCATAGAAGCATACGATTGAAAGTAGAAGCTCATGAAATCATCACAAAGAAGAATGAAAGATAGCTGAAATATGAGTCTATAGCAGTCACCTATAGAAGGATATAGATCTCGGTAACCTTAGAAGTACTTATGGGAAAAAGAAATTCATCTAGCATAGAGATCATCATACATCATTCAAGAGGAGAATTTGTTGGATGAGAATGATCAAGATCCTCCATTGTAATCTTCATTGGAAGGTTCACCTACTCAAAGAAGCAAGCGTCTCGCTAAGTATTCCACCTTGTATGGGATTCATGGAATGATGGTATGATGTCATAAGAAATGAAGAAGGTTAAGGCGAGTGAAGTTCTTTCAATCAAGGAAGTCGTTGAAGGAAGTATAGATGAAATAAATGAAGAAAACGAGGAATGTATGTTTGTATTTGATAAAATTGAGTCATGTCATATAGTTGCAGATAACATGGATAAATGCTTTACCTCTAGAGCATGATCAAAAGAAAGGGATATCTCCCTTTGGAAGGATGCATGAAGGCATGGTTCACACATTGACTAGATGAAGTCAACATAATATTCCTCATATGGAATATGAGGTGATTGGCAAATTTGGAGGAACTATGATTGGGAGTTCCTGGGAAGAAATGTGTGAATAATGAAAGGAAGAGGTCATGGAGAAGGGAATCAACATCTAAGGACTAAAATATCTGACTATAATATCTTCATGGGAAAGATATAAAGACCCTAATGAAGTCTAAAAAAGAAGGATACCCATGACATTGTATATCGTTTTGGAGATGTATCAATATATATGAAGGATGTCGATGCAAACAAGGAGATGTCATGATGAAATACCATCACAAAGGTAATTTTGTTTTAATATTCATTTTCTATTTTTGAACAATATTTGGATGTGCTAATGCAGGGCTACCAAGGAAAGAGTTTTAGATGTCATCTACAATTGATATTCATGTGATAGGAGGAAATACCTGGAAGGAATCATGACATGAAGAAGGTAGCAAGGCATGAAAGAAGGCCAGATATGGACTAATGGAGAACATTGTGATGAAAAGAAGGATGACATGACTGACATAATTCCTGAATGAAAGTGATGGATGGTATGTGCCCCACAATAAGTCCAAAAAGTATGTAGGCTCCATATCAAAGAATAAACTGATGACATCAAAGGAAGGAGTCCTACAAGCAACTGTTTGTCCCGTGATCTCCACCGAAAGAGATGCTGAAACCAAGTCCTTGTTCAAGAGGGAGCTTGGTCAAGTCTTTGATTAAGAGGGAGCTTGGGTACATTCCTTTTATAGGAATGGATACATTCCTTCATTGGAATGGATATATGGTCACTAGTTAAGAGGGAGAGAAAGACACATTATTATTGTCTTCACTTGGGAAGATATATTGGAGGATTGGGTAAGCATCTGGAATCCGATACTCTTTGAGGATGTGATAGGGCATCCAAGATAAGAGTAGTCATAGAGGACCGATATTATTTGAGGGATGGTGTAGAGCCTCTAACTTACACCTCCTCATCCACTATTACCTACTGTTTTTCATCACTTACCTCTCTCTTTTGCCTC
>APFE030011159.1:1338-14817 GCA_000404065.3 Pinus taeda
AACTGCGTATCTGTTTTAAGATCTTCTGTTGGTTGAATTTTTCTTGTTGATAAGGTGTTCTGGGTTCAGTTCTGTTACCGTTGATCTGGTTATTGCAAGCTGACTGTATAATTTACATGTACTTGATGATCATTTGATGCTTATGGATCCAGTTTGAAAATTTATGAAAAGTGGTCCTTGAAAAGAAGTAGGGGGTTGTAGCTCCCTTCCAGGAGAGACTGGAAAACGAGAGAGAGTTGTAGCTCTCTGCAGGTTGCAGCCTGCGTACTGGTAAAGGACTGCACCAGTACAAGACCATTGTAAAAGGAGTTTCTAATTTAAAATAAGATAGAGACATATTGCAGCAGGTGGTTTTCACCCACATTGGGTTTCCACCTCATATCTGGTGTTCTTTGATGTGACTGTATGCTTTTCTTGTTCATGCTCATTATTTATGGTATTGGTATGCAAAAATAATTCAAAGTATAAATAAGAAAGATTTGGTAAAAGAATTAGATAATACTGATTCACCCCCCCCTCTCAGTATTATTGTCAACAATCCATATATGCCTCTACAATTCATGTGATGTAATAAAAAGCATAAGGCGTGTCCTACTAGAAGGTGGATCCAATGATTTTAAGACCCTAGGAAAATTTCTAATATGTGATTGTACCTTAAGGGAAAATTTAAGCCATTTATATTGATCTTTTGATTTGATTTCAATCTACCTATAGCAAAGAAAATAATCCACGAATGAGAATATCACTACTAGTGAACCATTAATGATCTGGTCAATCAATGGGATTGGATAGTTATCTTTTGGTAATTCCCTATTGAGTTCCTTTAGATGACAAAAACATGAATTGTACCCTTTTTTGTGACGAATGATGTTGGAAACCTATTCAATTAAGGAAAATAGACATATGAACTAATATTTAAGTAATTTTTCAACATCTTCCTTAAGGATGTCAAGTTTGTGAGGGTTTATTGGGTGAAGTCCTTTCTTCAGTAGATTATTTATTTCATCCATATGGCTATCGATGATACATAAATCTTCATATGTACAAGTGAATACATATTATAATTATATGAAAATAGTAATATAGGTAGAAATATCATTTGGAGTGAAATTCACTACAATCATGATGTTTTCTATGATCCTGGGTTTACAAAAAATATCAATGCGTATGATTTGAGAGATACTCAATACATTTTCTTTAGGTAACACATCATGTTCCATGATAGGATGATGCACCCAATTAGAATTTGAATATTCATTCCAACTAGTATATTTCACAATCTACTCTATACATATTACGAAATAATATTTTGATGTTGATAATATATAAAATATTTCAATGTGAACCTTAAATAAAACAATTATACATATATTCTTTTGAAAAAATGTAAAGAACTTCATATTAGGAAAAATGATGTACAAAATTTACACAACCATAATCATGTCAGTTCTTCTGGTGGAACTAGGTTTCAGACCATCTTCCCACCATGGGAAACCAATAGGTCATTGCTTGAAATCTAGGATCAAAGAAATATCTATTCATGGGAAAATCCAAAGTGAGTAACATACATAATCGGTGATTGTAATAAAAAAAATAGCGTGTGAGAATTTTCCTTACGGCTAAGAATACAAGCCATTCAAAAAGATGCTTCAAACATTTTTCTTTCCTTTAGAAGTTGTTGAGCCATCAAGTGTGCTATGAGGCCAGAATTGTGCTAGTGTATATTTTGTCTCCTCCTCAATGGTAAGACAACCATAAGAACTCAAAGCTTGATATGGTTGTTCCTTATTAGCTGCTCCACTCACTTGACATTTTATTTGCATATAATCAATAATTATCGAAGAGGAAGGGCCGAGGGGAAGCGGGTGAGATTGAAAGGGAGTTTATACCATCTTGGGAGCTAGTGTGGGAATGTTAGAGTGAGATAGGAGAGAAGGGGATGTCAAAGGAGTGGATAAGGCCCCGTAGAGATTTGCGGAGACTATTAATTCTTAGAATTAACAACCTTCCTTATGGAAGCTTCATTGGCTTGTTGTTACTTCTATAACGGTCTGGCTAGTAAAATTTTAAGGCCCAATGCCAACCACCTACGTTCCATAATTCATCAGCTTCCACGGAGGACACATTGTGTGGTATGCTTTCATGAATATTTGGAATGAAGACATTATATTTTTTAATCAAAATCTACAGCATGGGAATGATGATCACGACCACATCCATTGCCTCCATTGCATACACATCTACTCTCCTGAACCATAGTAGCAGGTGGGAGAATGAGGAGGAGGAATTTAGAATCACTGAGGGAATTGTAGCTTTTCTTTTGGAAGGAAATAAGAGTATGATAGCATGAGTGATGAATCATGAAAAAATTGGGTGACAAAAGAGCCAAAGAAATTTTTAGACATACATAATGTTTTCCATCGCCAAGTAAGTGAATGAGGCATTAGTGTTAAGTACAAGGAGGTCACACAGAGGATATGGAGCAGTCGATTAGGCATCATGAAATCAATGGATTAGCATATGGAGTGGGCATATTGAAGTCAGATGAGAGCCACCTTCCATGTGAATGCATGGTGATGATAAATGCCTATAAGAGAACCATCGAATGCCACCCAAATTAGCAGGAATTTTATATCAACTTAACATTTATAAAGAGAAGAAAATTGAATTTAAAATATTTTTTTCTTTGTTAATTTTTTTTTTCCACTTAGTAATATCAAGGAGATGTTAAATTTCTTTAATACTTAATAAAATTTCATAACAGACATTTAGAAAATATTCACGAGAAGAAGAAATTTAGTGTAAACAATAAATAAATAAAGTGAAGGATATTTTTCATTTAATTAATTTGTGCTTTCTAATTCAATGACATCATGGAGATGTATAATTCCTTCAATATTTGATATGAATTAGAATTTAAAATACATTAACAAAAAGGGAAGATTGGCAAGTATGCATTTTGTATATAAAATAATTGAAAGTATTATAATGAATGATTCAAAATTTTTAACGGTGTCTATCTCAAAATGAAGGAGGTGTAATTTTTTCCTTATTTATCTTTGAGTTGACATATGGCACGAATGTGTGTGTCTATGTGTCTATGTTGTAGTGGTATAGATAAATATCCAAATTTCAAATATATATATATATAGACTTAATTTTTATATATATTATAAAATTAGGATAACATGAAGGTTAAAGTTTACCTTGATGAGTGTGGCCAAACATGGGGGATTAATGGGGGCAGGGGCCATAGACAAGTTGCATAGGACAACCAAAATATTCTACACACATGTGAATGAGATTATTGCCTAAACGATTGTTTTTTTAGAAGTTGATTTTTCTAGATATCGGAGTTTTGGAAGGAGGTAGGGGAACGTTGACTATGCATAGATCACTAACCTACGCATGCTCATTCAAGTGGTTTCTTTAGAAATAAAGGGAAATGCAAGCTAGAAGGGCTTGTGATTTGGTCACTATGGTGTGCTAAATTGCATGGTTTGACACCTCAGTGAGCTTAAGCGAGGTGAACTATCCTTTGGATTGTGAGACATGGTGAGGACAAGAGAACTACTAAATTTTCTTGCTACAGGAGTTAAATAGGCTAGTTTTATTCTCTTCTTTGTTTAGTAAGAAATATGGCTCTACCACTAGGACCTAGGAGTTCCTTTGTAAATGGAATTTTGGATGTGGTGGTCCTTTGTTCTTTTTGGGTTCCCTCATCTTTACACTTTCAAGAATTTGTTATGGTCCGTATTGTCTTTAGTGGTATTTATTGCACGTATCTATCACCAAATTTTCTTAGGGTTGAGAGATGTAGTTTGAGGTCTCAGGCTCACTACCTTTGTCCTTGGTTTCTTGGGGTATTCTATTCAAGAGGAAGTATTTTAATCATGGGGGTGCTTCTTTAATGATAATTGTGGAAGAATATGTAATTTTTTACAATTTTTATCTTCTTGAGTTTTGAAGCGGGATTTGATTACCAAGCTAGAACATTTGGGTGGTTGAATTAAATTGGTATTTGTGTTTTGGATTATATAGTGGAATTCTTAGATGAAGGAGGCATGTCGTGCAAGGTGGGTGACCTCATGAAGTCCTGGTTGGCCATTGCAGGTGCGTAGGAGAAGTGGAGGGTGATGGGGGTGTTGAGGCTATTCATGAGGGTGAATAAGCTCATGAATATGTTTCATCACCTAGCCATGTGGAAGCACCACCATCTTTAGAATGTTTATATAGGAAGTTGCAGAGTCTTATCGCACTGTCGGTGGAGCTATGGAAACAGAGAGATGATGACTAATATGAGGTGATAACGTTCATGATTGACTAAAAACATAATAAACATGAAATTATGGACAAGACGAATTCACTCATAATGAGCCAAATATTGACTAATAAGTGATTAGATCATATTGAGGGTCAGATTGACCACCTAGAGATTCATGTTTATGGGGCCCTTAGAGCCCCAAACATTTATTGTTCTGGATAGGAACTGTCACCCCTCATAATATTTGACAGAAGTTGTTTTCATATGTATTCTATGTGTGTTTTGGATGCTTTATGCATTTATTCTAAGGATACAATGTAAATTTTAGCACTTTGGTATCACCTTTTGTATATTTTTCCTAGTTAATAAATTTGGTTGGAATGAGGTTGGGGGAGAAGCATACCTCAAAAAAAAAAAATTTACATTTCAAAGAACTAATAGAATGTATTTGATCAAAAAAAAAAATATAAGCATAGCTTTCAAAAGGTGTTTAGATTCATGTGTTTCACATGTCACCTCGTCACAGATTTCCATTCTAAATCATAGGTTGCTCGTTGGAGTTACATTTTGGATGTTTTGTTAAAATTATAAATAGTTGGAGCCTTTAGTGATTAAAAAATGACAAAGTGAATTTGAATATCGTTTGTGATACTCTATACTACTTTATTTTGTCACATTTTGCAATACTTTATTCGAATTTTTTTACCCTCAATCTTGCTTACTATTTTATATGAATTTTATGGCTGCTAATTTTTGTCTTGTGGAATCACTTCTTGTTACTTTAAAGAATTTATGAAAATGTTCCAATTCACATCATAGAAGTAGTGATATTGGATTATTCCACAACGCATTTAGCATATTAATCTATTATAACATTTATGATAAATGAATTGTCATATTCCATGTCTTGGTCCATTCCTTGGGAAAATAGTGTCACATCCATAGTTTTCCAAGTGACTTATAATCATATCATTTAGATGTCCATGATAGTACTTATTCGCAATACATGTCAATTGAATGAAAGATTATACTCTCCTCCAGCACCTCCTCTTCCTCCACCTTCACCTCCTCCACCCCGTCTACCTCCTCTGCCTCCTCTTCCTCCTCCACTTCCACCATCACCTCTTCCACCTGCAACATCACCTCCTCCACCTCGACCTCCACCTCCACTTCCTCCTCCTTCGTCTCCACCCCACCTCAACCACCTCTTCCTCCTCACAAACAAAAATCACAATTACCATAAACATAAATTCTAGAAACTCCTAAATATAAGTATGACACAAACACAAAGCACAAGAAAACTTTAGAGCACCTCGCATATCTGATCTGAAATGGAACTAGAAATGTGTTGCTCGTTATTGGCCCAAATCAGATTACGGTAGCCGAAACACCAGGTTAAAAACAAAAGTACTGTCGGCATGTAGGGGATAATGCATTTTATGCATCACCGACGTCTTTCCAAATAGAATAGTTAGTCAACTGGAAGGAAGATAAAACAAATGGACCGAAACGTCATTTGAAAAAGGATGAATAGACACATTATTTGTTTGGTTAGGTAGTACAAATTTTTTGGCATTGGTGGATTGCTTTCAATTTGCCTACCCTTCAGATTTGGGTGATATAGATTTCTCTGAACTTGATCCCCTGGTCAGAAATAGAAATAGAAACAGTAACGGAAACTGAAACAATCTCTTAGTCCGTAGGGGATTTTTTCCCTATTAAGTCAAATTGCGAAAATATGGGTTGCACAGGTGGAGGAAGGATTCGATCTCTTGCGGACTTCACTGGAAACTAGATTATTTAAATGCAGATGGAAGTTTATCTCCTCCGAAGATGAGATGAGATGAGGTCCAAACATAGTCGTTGTTTTACATGCTGGTCCACCATACAACTAGTGCAGTTTCCTTAAAATCTATCGAAAATGGCAATGAAGGATAGTCTTCAGGTTGGTTGAAATTCGTCTCAAGAAATCAATGGATTTTACACTAATATGGAAAAATGAGTTTATACTTGTTTTGGAAGCCGAACCTAAGGGAGACCCTCAAAATTTTTCATGTCATTTCTCTTGCAACCAGCCAACACAAATTTGAAAGCCAAGATAGAAATGAAACCTAGATCGAGCATGATAAACTAATTCTCAAAATCAACTAATCTAAGGCGAACGTGAGGGAGGTTAAAGTAGTTAAAGAAAATGAAATAGAGACTTTATGAGAAACAAAAAATTACATTAAAACACAGAGGAAGGAAATAAACGGAGTACCTGAAACCAATTTGGAATAGTCAAAGAAAATAGCACAAGGAGAAGGAGGATTTGCATAGCAGTAGCAATAAGAGCGCATTGTAATATAACAACTCTCCCCTTGGCAGTTGGTGGTTCCTGTGCATCAAATCATAAATGAATTTACTTCCATATATACATACAAAGGGACAAAGTGTATATCTAAATCAATAACAAAATCAAGAAATAGCAGACGATCTTCTCGAATGGTTCCAAACCAAATCCATTGTGCTCGATCAATTTGATGTAGCAAAGGATCTTCTAGAAAAAAAAGAGAATTAATAAAGATCCATTGTGCTCATCAACAGAAAGAGAATTCATGAAAATTCCATCCAACAGAGGATCCTCTAGAATGGAATAGACTAGAGGTCCAGATCCATTGTCATCTTCTTCTGTCAACATACAAATTCTGGACATTAAATTTTACCTATAGACACTCTCCACAAAGACACAAGAACCAGACACCCAAATGGAGGCTCTTCCTAGAAAACATATCACAAACTAAATATCTTTTTCCTTTAAGATAAAGCAGATAAATGATCTGACTGATTCTGTGTACCTCTTCCGCTTTCTTTATTTTTTTACAGATCAACGGATATTTCGGCTTTCTTTGTATTTTTACAAATCAACGGATATAATTTAGACAACACCGCTTTTAGTCCGGCTTCTCAGGCATTTCCGACAAACTCATGCATCACAGTTATTTCGATTTTAGGGAGTTCTCCGACTCCCACTTCTTGCAAACGAAAAAAATTTCAGTCAACTCATCTTTTCTTATAAACCAATTAAGCCAACTCATCTTTTATTATAAACTAATTAATTAACTCTAATTTAAAAAAAATAGGTAATGGTAAACTTCCCTCGTATTTGAATTTCCATTATTTTGGATTTTAATTTCCATTATTTTGGATTTTTTTTATAATTATTATTTCCATTATATGTAATTTTTTAACTACTTAAGATTAAATTGAGATGACATTTAAATTAAAATTCATATTAAATAATAAGTAAAATAAAAAAATATTTTAATCTCCATAATAACTAACATAATTTTATTTCAGTTTGAGAAATATAAAATAATTAGAAAACAATATTGTTGTCTTTTTCTTTTTAATATTGGGGAGATTTGTAATTCATTTATTTAAAATTATCTAAATACCAAAATTGGATAAAATAATTGAATATTCATACCAACTAATATCTTTCAATATCTACTCTATATACATATTTAGACACAGACACAACAAAACAAATATTCTGATGTTGATAATATAAAAGTTATTTCAATGTGAACCTTAAATAACATATTAACATATATATATATATATATATATTTTGTAAGAATGTCAAAACTTCATCGTAGCAAAAATGATGTACAAAATTTACACAACCATAAGTGGAACTAGATTTTAGACCATCTTGCCACCATCGGGAAACCAATAGGTCATTTCTTGGAAGCTAGGGTCAAAGAAATATATATTGATGGACAAATCCAAAGTTAGTAGCATGCATAATTGTTATCATAATACCAAAAGAGCCACTGAGGATTTTCCCTAGGGCTAATTATACAAGTCATTCAAAAAGACATTTCAAACATTTTTCTTTCCTCTGGAGGTTGTTGAGCCATCAAGTGTGCTATTGGGCCACAATTGTGCTAGTGCATCTCTTGGCTCCTCCTGAATGATAAGACGACCATAAGAACTCAAAGCTTTCTATGGTTGTGCCTTATTAGCTACTCCACTCACTTGACATTTCAGTTGCATATCATCAATCATGTGACTGGGTTACCGGAGAATCCACAGTAATAACCATTTTTTGTCAACGTTTCAAATCCCAACCGGGATCCATCATCAGGACTTCTTGAATGCTTGATAGTAGAAGAGCATAATTGAGGGATTAAATAGTAACGAGGAGAGTAGAATTTGGTTTTGGGATGAGATGAATCTTGGCCTAGTTTCAATAATATTAATTTTCGATTAATTATTGATGAGTTAATTAATTGATTTAAATTATTATAAATTATTATTATGTTAATATTAAGTTTAATTAATTATTTTTAATATTAATAATAAGTAATTAATTTTAGTTTTAATATAATAATCTTTTTATAAACATTTAGTGATTATTATACTAATACTACATATAAATATTTGAATTTTAATATATGTTAGTATAATATAATATTATTAATTATAAAATAGTATGTGAAATAATCATTATTAGTATAAATTGGTATTTAATGAATAATAATCTTTAGTATATTGTATTAATATTTAATATATAATATATATAATATATGTTAGTATAATATTTATTATTAATATATATTGGTGTTTAATCAATAGAAATATTAATGTATTGTATATTAAAAATCAATATTAATAATTGATAATTGATAATTAATAATTAGTTAATAATAAATAATTAATAATAATAATGGATAATTCAAGTCAAGACCTAATAATTAATATTAATAACTAAAATAGTAATCATAGTAATTAATAATTAATAAATAATTAATATTTAATATTTAATAATAATAATTGACAATTCATGTCAAGTGTTTAATTTTTATAAATAAATAGCTTAACTAACAAATATATTTATTTTGATGAATAATTTAACTAATTAATAGATTTATTAATAGCTTTTAATTAATACATCATAATAATGATTTATAATAATAGTTAATGATAAGGTAATAGCTATTATCATAATTACTAATGTAAATATTGTAACTAAGTACTAGTTATTATTATTATTATCATAATTAAATTATTATAGCAATGCTACTAACTACTAAATATTAGAAAGGGAGAGGGAAATCTACCACTAAATGTTAGGCTTAAGATGTACTTTTGACCTTAATTTCTCTGATTAGGGAAGTCGGCTTCCACTAATCTCCATACCATTGTCTCTATTTAGATTATGCGGATGTTTCATAATTTCAAGAGCTTCTCTAATCTTTCATCTATGACGTCATTCTTCCCTTGTAACAATTGAGGCTCTTTCCAAACAGACATGGTGCTTTGTTTTTTAGGAGTGTTCTGCCAAGGCTGAGGTATGAGACCTTTCATTCCTAATATTAGCTCTATGTTCCTTGAGTCTTGTCTGTAGGGAGCATTAAAACTTGATATAAGTTGCTTGCATTATGTGTCTTCCTGCCATGAATTTCCTTGTTATGCGTAGTCCCTTTATCCAAATTCGTTGTTCTAACTTTCACCCTGTTTGATGATGAAGAACAATGACTTAGAATGTTCTCATTTGCGTTTATTCTCAGGGAGCCTGATCCTTCTGAGTCTGTCAAGTTTTCAATGGAATTGTTCAGTTTTTCACATTTAAATAAATTGGAAAATTTCTTGTGCTATCTTTTTTTAGCAATGTGTCCTTCATTAATGCCTTTCAGAGAAGCCCTGGCATCAACAATAGACCAGAGATCTTTGTTGATGTTGCTGGCTAGTTTTAGGTGTGCTGAGTACGCTGAGCATCCAAGATTATCCAAAGAAGCCCTAACCTTCTTAATTTCTGCCCGAAATAGAGAAATGCTTAGTTGAAAAAGTGCCTTGCTATTAAAATTGTTATGTAGTCTATGATTACTTTGTGTAAATGGGGAAATGAGATTATTGTCACGACAGTTCTTAAGAAATTACAGGTCTGTAGCTCTTCTTTCTATATTCACTCTAATTTTTTCAAGTAAAATGATTTCACTCCACGTATCCCCTCTGTATGGGGAAATGATTATGGATTTAAGACATTTTTCATTTATATCTTTTGACTTAGTTACCAGTGAATCCACAGTAAAAACCATTTTTCGTCAACATTTCAAATCCCAACCGGGATCCACCATGAGGACTTCGTGAATGCTTGATAGTAGAAGAGATTAATTGAGGGATTAAATAGTAATGAGGAGAGTAGAATTTGGTTTTGAGATGAGATGAATGTCGGCCTTGTTTCAATAATATTAATTTTCGATTAATTATTGATAAGTTAATTAATTGATTTTAAATTATTAGAAATTATTATTATGTTAATTATTATTATAATTAGTTTACTTAATTATTTTTAAATATTTTAATAATTATTTAAGTTTAATTTATAATTATAAATATACTCTTATCTTATAGGTAAATTTAGTGATTATTATACTAACACTACAAATAAGGATTTGATTTTTAATATATGTTTGTATAATATAATATTATTAATTATAAAATAGTATGTGAAATAATCATTATTAGTATAAATTGGTATTTAATGAGTAGTAATCTTTAGTATATTGTATTAATATTTAATATATATAATATATGTTAGTATAATATTTATTATAAAATAGTATGTGAAATATTCATTATTAATATATATTGGTATTTAATGAATATTAATGTTAGTGTATTGTATATTAAAATTACATAAAATAATAATTATTAAATTAATAATTAATTAATAATAATAATGGATAATTCAAGTCAATACCTAATAATTAATAATAATAATTAAAATAGTAATCATAATAATTGATAATTGATAATAATAATTGATAATTCATGTCAAGTGTTTAATTTTTATAAATAAATAGCTTAAATAATTAATATATTTTATGAATAGTTTAACTAATAAATAGATTTATTAATATCTTTTAATTAATACATCATAGTAATGATTTATAATAATAGTTAATGATAAGGTAATAACTATTATCATAATTACTAATGTAAATATTGTAATTAAGTACTAGTTATTATTATTATTATCATAATTAAATTATTATAGCAATGCTACTAACTACTAAATATTATAAAGGGAGAGGGAAATCTTCCACTAAATGTTAGGCTTAAGATGTACTATTGACCTTAATTTCTCTGATTAGGGAAGCCAACTTCCACTGATCTCCATACCATTGTCTCTGTTTAGATTATGCAGATGTTTCATAATTTCAGGAGCTTCTCTAATCTTTCGTCTATGATGTTGTTCTTCCCTTGTAACAATTGAGGTGCTTTCCAAATAGACATGCTGCTTTGTTTTTGACGAGTGTTTTTCCAAGGCCGAGGTACAAGACATTTCATTCCTAATATCAGCACGATGTTCCTTGTGTCTTGTCTGCAGGAAGCATTAAAACTTGATATAAGCTACCTACGTAATGTGTCTTCCTGGCATAAATTTGTTTGTTATGCATAGTCCCCTTATCCAAATATGTTGTTCTAACTTTCACTCTATCTGATGATGAAGAATAGTGACTCAAAATGTTTTCATTTGCATTTACCCTCATAGAGCCTGATCCTTCTGAGTCGGTCGAATTTTCAATGGCATTGTTCAATTTTTCACATTTAAATAAATTGGACAATTTCTTGTAGTGTCTTTTCTGAGCAATGTGTCCTTCATTAATGGATTTCAGAGCATCCTTGGCATCAATAATAGACCAACGATTTTTTTTTATGTTTCTGGATAGTTTTAGTTGTGCTGAGAATGCTAAGCATCCAAGATTATTCAAAGAAGGCCTAACCCTCTTAATTTCTGCCCGAATTAGAGAAATGCTGAGTTGAAAAAATGACTTACTATTAAATTTGTTATATAGTCTATGATTAATTTGTGCAAATGGAGGAATGACATTATTATATTAAAATTAAAATAAATTAATTATCATAATATTAAAAATAATAATTAAAACTTAATTATAATAATAATTAACATAATAATAATTTAAAAGAATTTAAAATCAATTAATTAACTAATGAATAATTAATAAAAAATTAATATTATTTAAATAAGGCAAACATTCATCTCATCCCAAAACCAAATTCTACTCTACTCATTACTATTTAATCCCTCAATTAAGCTCTTCTACTATCAAGCATTCAAGAAGTCCTAATGATGGATCGTAGTTGGGGTTTGAAACATTAATGAAAAATGTTTTTTTACTGTGGATACTCCAGTGAATAAGTCAAAAGATATAAACCACAGGTGTCTTAAATCTAGAAACATCAATCATGATCGAAGGGGAAGGGGCTATGGGAAGCGGGTGAGATTGAAAGGGAGTTTATGCCATCTTGGGAGCTATTGCGGGAATGGGAGAATGGGATAGGAGAGAAGGAGATTTTGAAGGAGTGGATAAGGTCCTATAGAGATTCGTGGAGACAACATGGGGATGATGCTCACGACCACATCCATCGC
The DNA here is from genome assembly GCA_000404065.3 of Pinus taeda. Taxonomy (NCBI): domain Eukaryota; kingdom Viridiplantae; phylum Streptophyta; class Pinopsida; order Pinales; family Pinaceae; genus Pinus; species Pinus taeda. Next base: position 14,049 of record APFE030011159.1, read on the forward strand.
CTCCATTTCTTACACATCGACTCTCCTGAACCATAGTAGTAGGTGGGTGAATGAGGAGGAGGAATTTAGAATCACTGAGGGAATTGTAGCTTTTCTTTTGGAAGGAAATAAGAGTATGATAGGCTGAGTGATGAATCACAAATGAGTTGGGTGAAAAAAGAAATACGAAATATTTAGACAGACATAATGTTTTCCATTTCCAAGTAAGTGAATGAGGCATTAACATTAAGCACAAGGAGATTTTACAGAGGATATGGACCAGTGGATTAGACATCATGAAAATTGATGGATTAGCATACTGACTGAACATATTAAAGTTGGATGAGAGCCACTTTCCATGTGAATGCATGGTGATGATAAATGCATTCAAGAAAACTATAAATTTCCACCCAAATTAGGGGGAATTTTATACCAACATAACATTTATAGCGAGAAAAAAATTGAATTTAAAATATTTTTTCCTTTGTTAATTTTTTTTTTTTTCCACTAAGTAATATCAAGGAGATGTTAAATTTCTTTAATACTTAATGAAATTTCATACCAAACATTTAGAAAATATTGATGGCAAAAAGAAATTCAATATAAATAATAAATAAGTAAAGTGAAGGATATTTCTCATTTAATTAATTTGTGATTTCTAATTCAATGACAACATGGAGATGTATAATTCTGTCAATATTTGATATAAATTAGAATTTAAAGTACATTAACAAAAATGGAATATTGGCAAGTATGTATTTTGTATATAAACGAATTGAAAAATTATAAT
>APFE030011168.1:0-18301 GCA_000404065.3 Pinus taeda
GAAAACACTTTTTTGAAGGAGAGGGGAATGTTAGGTCCCTATAATACTAGTGATTCCCCCATTACTATTGTCATTGTACCCCTTATTGTTATTATTGTGCCCCTATTGTCCCCATATTGTTATTAGTGTGCCCCATAAAATCCCATTATTATTATTTTTGTGCCCTTATATTATTATTGTAATGCCGACTTTGATTATTATGTGACCCGTTAGACTCCTATATATAGAAAGGATGCTTAGTCATTTGTATGATCTAAGAATTGTTCATTTATGAAATGTAAAGGAGGTTGCCCCCTCGAAGAGGCTGACTTCTAAGGCATTAATCTATCTTTTCTATCTTTTTGTGAGTTGGTTTCATTAAAAAAAAATCATCTCATGTCCTTCTTCATGTGCCATGACTAGTGGAGTTTGTGGTGTTTGTGACCTCCTTGAACTAATTTGAGGGTTTGGTTATTCAAGATCTCCTTCTCCTCTTTTCAATTTATACCTTGTAGTCATTCAAGAAAACACTTGCAAAAATTGTCAAACCTTCACAAAAACCATGCTCTAATACCAAACTGATCTGAAATGGAAATTAAAGGTCTCATGTAAAATTTTACAAGCTATTTTATGTCTTATGGGGAATGGATCGATATTGAAAAAGCACATAAACTAAGTTAAATTTTGCAGATTTTAATAGCGAAAAACAGACAACATGCGACATCACAACACAATGATTTGATGATGAAGTTCACCCCTCCTAGGCTACATCTCTGGTTCCAACTTCCAATGGTGGCCCTTTATATTATATGCTCAAACTTGAAATTACATCATTAAATAATGCTCAAATTGCAAAATTAAAACTGCCATTATGCACAAAAAACCCAAAAACACCTGTGTAGGCCCTTCTTGGGCTTAAAAGGGATAAAAAATGGTCAAGCTAGGTACCCTTCTTCATTTCTCTGCTAATTGTTTTGCAGAATCCGTCCCTCTATCAAAATTGGCAACAAAATTCAACACTGGTGACAATGCAAGGAAAAAATGTCACAAGTCAACATGGTGCATTGAGCCACAAAACCTACTAATTTTGGTGCAATTTATCAAATGTTTAGTTGGCCTAAGCACCCCAATTCTCCACCTTTCGGTCGATCACGTGGAAAGTAATGTCACCATTGGGTGAAAACCAGAGGCCATGTGCTTGTTGGCCCCAATCCTAGTAATTTGAAATGTAATGTGACTGGGGATTGGGCACGAGCATTATGCCATGCACGCGACCCTCCCGATCCTTCCCCCACTAGCTACATGTTCACGATAGAGCCTAGGGTTGAGGCGTCAGTTGGGTGCCACACACCTTGTCCTCTTCGCTTTACACGTGGTCACCATACCAAAATACAACTTGGGGTTGGGTCAGTCTGGCGAGCCTGCCAGCCTAACCCTCCCCCCAACGTGCCAACCATAACATGTTATATAAAACTCACCCACTATGTGATCCAGTTGGCTCCAAAAAGGCCCAAAAATCAAAGTTTGCTCTGAAAAAGATTAACAAATAAATTTTACCATATTTCATCACAACCAAGACCATATCAAATAGCTCATTGTCTTGATTCCAATGGTGCAAATGAGACTCAAATCTGAGTTCATATACTCAATATATTCACAATCAAAGTTTTGGCCAACTAGGCCCCACTAGCTAAATTTAACAGGTCGCTAAGTAAATTTGGATGTCCACAAAAATTGGAGGTTTGGATAAATTTGTTGGAAGCCTCTAAATTTTGTGAAATTTAACCAAGCGACAAAATGACACTTAATAATGACGTTTTTCAGCAGTTAGAAATGGTGAAAATGTCACCTACTAAAAATTGTCAGTGACCCCCAAAAATTCCATTGACAGTTTTGAATAGCCATGTCAAAAATAATTAAATAAATAATATTTTGGGTGGTAGGCCACCCAACTGGCATACCCTCTGACCCATTCTCAACTTCCAAACCAAAAGAGTGGGTCAGGCGGTCAAACACTGCTAACCCACCATAACACATATAGCATACACCAACATCGCGAGAGTTGAACCTGCTCTGGCCCACCACCCACGCTCCCCCATGAAGTATAAAACAAAAGTATGATTTAAATATGGGAGGCTGCAAAGTTGGAACCTTGGCCTGTCCCAACTCATTTTGGAACAATCACCAACAATCCACAAGCCAACTTTGTATATTTTGCTGAGAAATTTGTTTAAGAACCCAACTCCACCATTCGACCAACGGAGACTGGAGTCGAGAGGAGGAACGAGCTGTAGAAATGAGAGAAGGACCGCACCTAGGCAGGGCAAAAATTTCGAGGGAATCTATGAGGGACTATTACACTAGGGAATATTCTTTATGCAAAATTTTGTAGGGAATCTTAGAGATTCCATGGGAGCCAATTTTTGAAGGTGTTAAAATCATGCCAAGTTTGTACTTAGATTAACTAGAATTTCAAGAGGAGATTGAGGGCATGATTGGTTTTCTGATTTGAGTGATGGATTCTTCAGAAGCATAATGTTGAGGGAGGAACCATGAAGGTGGAACCTTGATGGAAGAATCTGCATGGAATCTAAAAGATTCCCTAGAAGCCCGAAAATGACGATTTCATAACCAAACCAACTTTATACTAATTTTTCTCAATTTTTTGCAATGAACGCGATGGTATGATCAATTTATTTATCAAAGAATCCAAATTTCAGTCAACATACAGAAGATAATCTTTGAGGAATCTTTGAGATTCTTGAGGAGCCCAAATTTGACCGAGACAGAAAGGGGTCGAGTTTATACTCAGATTTCATGATTTTTCACAAGGAATGTGACGGTGCATGCCATTTTTTCATTCGAGTAGATAATTTCAGGGTGTCCCCAGAATTGGAGGTATAAGGTGCATTCTTTTCATGTCTTCATTTCATTTTACCTGAGATAATGATTTGAATTTTAGATCCATGTATGCCTTTTTGTGAGAGGATTATTATATCCAACTTTGTGGTAAATATTGTACCTTTATCATGCTAGAGGAGATATTTTATGAGTGATATTTCTTATAGAATAATGTCTCGTGGAGAGACATGTCACTCTAATTAAGGGGGTTAATCCTTGTATTGACAAAAATTTCGTCATGTACTCATCATCTTCTTGCAGGAACTAATGAAGTGGTTTCTCCCCACTCTTGACACCTGGCATGAAGACATAACTCACACGGGGTGAACTCCATTATCATATCATGTGTTTATGGTTGTTCATGATTTTGGCTTATTATTAGTTTCCTATTTTATGTTGATGGTTTGCTAAAGTATTGTTATAATATGCATTGTTGATGGTTTCACAAAGAAAATGTAAGTGTCAGTAAAAGGTCATGTATGATTAGGATTTTTATTTGAAATCACTCATGAAAATTTCCAGGATCACTTTGTATTAATAAGAAACAACATAGCGCAGTGGTAGAGCAAACAATTAGTTGGTGATAGTTCATGATTTCGATCCCTGCAGAGGCTCATCCGATCCTTAACTAAATTTTGGCCTCATCGAGAGTGCCACATGGCACCTGGTGATTGGGCCATGTGTCACTCCATAATTGGCTCAAACCAAACCACATCAATTGATCAAATCACTCCATTTTCCCCTGTATGACTGGACCATGTGTCATGTCTTGATTGGCTCCGTACTGCACAGTCACCTTGCTGATGTCAGCACCACGTCAATGTACAAACTTCCACATGGCATCCATACACTGCCCAACCAACCATGCAAGTTGATGTTTTTATTGTTTATCAAAAGCTTCAGAACGTAATAACTTCCTCATATGATGCCATATTGAGGCGATTCAACTATCGTTGGAATCAGAACAATGAGATCTATGATTTAATGTATATTTCTACATATTTTGAGCATTTTTATTTTTGACAAAATTCTTGATCCCATGGATCATTTTTAAATTAAATATTATAACAAAATGCTCGATGAAGGGATGTCGGATAAATTGTTGCCAGATAAATTTCGTGTTACAAAATTTTATGGAAATTAGCGATTCAGTGGATGGATTTAATTATCTGGATCACGCCATTTACAACAATAACATTGAATTTAGTATAATGGCGAAAGTGATATTAAAATCCAAACCATGTTGTATTAATACCCTTTACACAGTCTAAAAAGATTCATATACATATATGTAATGTTGGTTGACAAATCGACTTTAGTAGGTTATAAGTAATAAATACTAAACTCTCAGCCATAATTAACCTCGTTATATCTTCACAATTTGAATAATTTCCATGAGTTTCACACAAACACAACCCAATGAGTCAATGCATTCCCTTCTTGTGCTTTTAAAATTCATATTTTTCTAATCAGGAGAAAGACAAAGAAAAATGGTTGACATTAACTAATTTCCTTCAATTCAACTTCTTCTCACGAGTCACCAATGTATTGCTTCCTATAACCCAGTAATATTCATTTCAAAAAAACTTTACAATGTACAAAACTTTAACATTCACATACTAAAAAAGACTGAAAATATAAGATCCTGCTAGATTTTCTTGAAAGACACCTACAGACTTTAAAGATCTCTTCCCTCACCTAAATCAAAAATATCTTTAAAGAGATTTTGCTAAGGCTATGAGCAGCGATTACAAAGTTTGGTTGGCATGTGCATTTTCTGGAGGCCATTACATGTTCCAGACTAAATATGAACGGTCACATTATTTTTTACCGACTAATCAGCAGAATTGACCAGTATTAAAATAAGGTAGAGATGCTATATTCAGACATTATTTTTCAATAAGATTTGATGTTTTCTTGTTTATGTAGTCTGAGCAAAAAATTGAAGTTTTTGAGGTGAGACTTTGTGTTCGGTTGGGCGGATTAGAAGTAGACATGAAAAAGAACCACAAAACTATGAGAAATTTATAGGAAAGAGTTAAGAAGGGAAAATTGATGAGAACAAAGAATCAACCCTTCACCTTAGCGATTTTTCAGTACTTTGCTGTGGTTTTGCAACCTTGAATATGCACTACATTGCTTCAAGTGCATGCCCTACCTGTAAAATGCTACTTGTCTCTCTCTTCATCATATATATATTTATTTGTGTGTGTGTGATATATATATATATATATATATATATATGATTTCATGTAGATAGACAAATGGGAAAGAAAGGAGACACTTTCTTTGCAAGCATGGTTAGACGGAGTGGCAATTTTCTCATATTATTTTCCTTCTTGATATGGGCTTTTAACGAAGGCACTTATTCATGGCTTTAGAATCCATTACCCAACACAGGCGAGATGAAATTTGCAGGTTGTTTTGCATTGTTCAGGAATTTTTTCTGTGGCCCACCTTCGACAACAAGATTTAGGAGTTTCTTGGGGTAAATCTGAGAGTAATACTGGGGTGGAATACATTGCCAAGAACATTATGGAAACCCTATTGCATGAAGAAGTCAATGGGTCAAATACAATTATAGGTAACAAGAGTGCTAATAATGTGCCCATGGGAGGCAAGGGCACCAACATATCCATGGAAGAACCTTCTTCTCCTTCACCAAGAATACAATGCCAATATGATTTGTTCAAGAGGAGATGGGTGTATAATGACTTTTATGTTTTGTATCCACCTAGGTCATGCTCTTATGCTAGCCTTGATTTCGACTACATAAATAATGGTAGAATGGATTCTAATTACGAGAGATGCAGATGAAAACTTCACGATTGTGAACTTTCAAGATGATGTATTTGCTCATGGCAGTGTTGGCTTGAATGTTGTTCTCATTGAATCAATAACCCGTTGATTCATTTCAATATGTTTCTAGATTTTGTTGGGTTTATCATATTTACATGTCATGTCTAGGTTCAATACCTATGTGATGTTGGAAAGGTTGAGAGAAAAACAACTACTGTATGTGGGAGACTTCATAAACGACAATCAATGGGAATGCATAATCTACCTTACGAGGGTGGCAGTTCCATACCATGAACCCACTCACAAGTCCAATGACAACAACATGTTCATTCCATATTATTTTCAAAGTAATTCTAAAATCTCAAGTTTAGCCTAAATAGCCATCAACTACAACCACTATGGGTTGGTGTTATGTACAATATTTACTGTTTGGAACTTTTTTCAATTAAATATTAATTATTGATAGTACATAATTTGAATGTAATAGAGATTTTTAAGAACACTTTAAAAAAAATTGCAAATTCAATTATAAAAAATTACAATTACAATCATTTTTTATAATTTTCAGATTTAATTATATTACATATTTGATGTTACACTAATGTAATAAAAATAAACTTGATTAAAAATAAAATATAAAAATAATATTTATCCTTAAAACTATAATGTTTTTTGTTTTTAAATTAGGGAAAGCTTCAATAAATATGTCATTTAATTGAAATTAAAAGCAGCTCTTCAAATTTGATAACTATAAAACACAACCATAAAAATATAACATCAAGCGTGAATTTATAAAAACCTAATATATGAACTTTTCATCTTAGGACTCATATTTATAGAAAACACTGAACAATTTCGTTTCAGTTTTCAATATTGAAGTTGCAAGCCATTCAATTTGTACCACTGGTACAAATTTGTAGAAAAGACTGAATAATTTCATTTCAACATTCAACACTGAAGTTGAAAGCCATTCAATTTGTACCGCTGGAAACGTTTTGGCTCGCTTCATTTGAATTTTCGATACAGCTTGACTTTAAGTGCTATGCGTATCGTGCAAGCAAAGTATATGACCTCCGAAACCCATGTTCGGCGGAGATTTCTCCAAAACCCGACCCATCAAGTTGTTAAATTTTGACTCTTTGCATCCCGCCACAGTCGTTTTGAAGTGTACTGCCGAAGTCAGTATTGAAAATTGAAACGACATCGCCCTGAATCTGACTAAACTTGAGGTTGGAATTTGTGCCAGGGAAATGTCTAGAAAAGGTATCACCAAGGGAGTGCAGCCAAAATATACGAAGCGAAAATTGCAGTTTGACTAGCAAAGATGGGCGTTCTCTAACGTAGAACGGTTAGACTACGGTGATTTCTCTCTCCGATGGACGGTTGGCGAATTTAAACTCGAGTCGCGCTTAATACTTCGAATAATTTTTCTCTCCATTTTTTACGGAGGCGAGTACATTTAAGTGCGAGGTTCTCAGCCTTCAAGACCACTATACATGAGCCTCTCCTAGTATCATGACATTCTCCTTCCCGCCTTCACCCATGACAAAGATGATCAGCTTCCATGGAAAGCAATTCTGGTCTTTCATGGTTATATATATTATTGTCGTCTTTTCATTTAATATGTTCATGTGCAGCAGCTTACAACCAGAGTGGTGGCCGAATCCTTACACAAACTATACCACTCAATATACAAACGGCAGCACGTTTGTAAGCAACCTGAATGTAACGTTGAATCGTCTTCTAGTCGAGGTTGAACATACCTCCCAAGGCAGGTTTAATACCTCTGTTTATGGCCAAACTCCTAACCGAATATATGCCTTCCTCCAATGCAGGGGAGACGCAACCGTCTATGAATGCTACAATTGTTCGCGTCAAGCAAAGATCGATGCTCTAAAAACTTGTAAGAATTGGGTTGGTTGTAGTGTTTGGGCCATGTTCTGCTTCTTACGTTATAATGGAAACTATAACTTCATTGGACATTTGGATGATACTGAATACACTAATTTCAATAACGTTAGCGCCTCCCCAGACCCTGCTGCCTATGCCGAGGCTGCTCGGCAGCTTTTGTCTAATTTGTCATCTAATATTACAGCTGGAACTGCAACGAATCGATATGCTTCCGGTTCAACAGCAGACACCAGCCAATTGCGCCCGATCTACGGCCTGGCTCAGTGCTGGGGAGATATACCCCTTGACGACTGCAAGACATGTCTGTCAACAAGAATTGATGAATTGTTCAAAAACAATAATGGACGACTCGGAGCTCGGGGTATGGCTAGAAGCTGCATTATTCGATATGAAGGATATATTTTCTTTAATCCTTCGCCTTCACCCGCACCACAAATCTATGTTGCGTCTCCATCACATCCAGAAAAGTCTTCAAGCAAACTACCCATAATTTTTGGTGTTACTGGCGGCTTTCTTCTCCTGTTAATCATGTTCCTGTTTGGAATTCGAAAAAAAATGAAATCTGCCTTATCTGGAAGCCATCAGGGAGGTATTGCAGAGGCATTCGTTTTGCTATTATTGTCTGCTTTCTGTAGCATACTGCGTAGAATCTGTTGAATTAAATCCTTTTTTTTCTTGGTCGAACTTTAATTTTTGTAGGATACTGTGAGGGGGGTGACTCACGAATTAGAGAAAATAAGCAACAGACCAGCCAGGGGCATGTCTTAGCAAGGATTCCCAGCCTGTCCAGAGCTTTTACATTGTTTGAAATGGAAACATTGATAGCTGCAACAGAAGATTTTCATGATAATTACAAGCTTGGGCAGGGAGGATTTGGTGCTGTATACAAGGTAACATACTTTACGTAAACATCCATTCTGTTTTGGAAGGTTTTAAAAGATCTTACAATATGGTCGCCGGCACCAGAGTAAGTATAGATGGATAATTTATAGTACTTCTTCACAAAATCTCCATAACCATTTTCTCTCAATCTCTTAGGGAACTACTCCAGAGGGTAAAGAGATAGCAGTGAAAAAGCTCTCCTTAGAATCCAGGCAAGGTAAGAAGGAATTTTTGAATGAAGTTAAGTTGCTGGCAAAAGTTCAACATCGAAATCTGGTGAAATTACTTGGCTGTTGCGAAGCGGGATCAGAAAGGTTACTGGTTTATGAGTACTTACCCAATAACAGCCTTGATAAAATTCTATTCGGTAAGTCTCCTTCATTTTTTTGAAGGAAAAGTGAAACATTAATGTCGGTAATGGAAATCATTCCCTGAAATGCTTATACATACTTTAAGTCGGTTGTGATCATTTATTTTCCTGCATGGTCGATACAGTTCCAGATAGACGCGGCAGGCAACTGGATTGGCAGAAGCGTTGCAGCATCATACTTGGTATAACTCGAGGGCTTCTCTACTTGCACGAGGATTCTCATCTCCGGATTATCCATCGGGATATTAAAGCCAGCAACATTTTGTTGGACAAAGACTTGAATCCCAAGATAGCAGATTTCGGATTGGCAAGACTCTTTGAGGAAGATGAAACTTCTGTGGGCACAATAGTAATTGCGGGAACTCGGTGAAACTTCGAACCATGCATCACTCGGCTACATTAACTACTTTTCAGTATTATACTGTTTTGTTTCAGAAAGGCTGTCTAACCATTTTAAGATTTAGTATTTTAGGATTATAATTTTGGTTTCAGAAAGGCTGTTTAACTATTTTAAGTTTTTGTTGGAGTTTGGTGATCTTCCTGATTTTTGGTTTATTTATTACATTTTTGGTTAAATTGTCTGTTTTAATGTTGGGATGGATTTAGTCTTTTTCAAACTATACAACTTAAACCTGTAAATGCCATAAATTTCTGCTTCATTTAGGCAAAATTTGTCAAAAATATATGTGAAAAAGTTTGTAAAAGGTGCTGAAGGATTAGATTCAGCACCTTAAATAACATTTAGAACACTCGAATTACACAGACTACCTAAGTCAAAATTTCAATTGCCACAAATTCATGTTAAATTTTGAACAAAACTACCTAAAATAGGATATGCTCAACAAAGGGAAAAAAAACGTAGTGGAATTAAAATACAGGCATACTTACTAAACGATTTATGTTAATGGCACTGCACTACTCATCTTTCCTAAGATTAAGTACACTTTTTCTTTTAAAGATTGGAAGAGGTATTTATAAAGTGAAATTGTTATTTGCAGAGGGTATATGGCACCAGAGTATGCCATGCATGGGCAACTGTCTGCTAAAGCTGATGTATATAGTTTTGGGATTCTTCTTCTGGAACTTATAAGTGGAAAAAGAAACATGGATTTTAATTTACCACCTGAAACGCAGATTCTTTTACAATGGGTAAGATAACGTTTCCATTATATTTCCAATTGACAACATCCACGTTATCGGGACCATGTTCTTTAGTTGCTCCATAGATTGTTTAGCGAAGTCATATGACATTGAAGATTATTGATCCGATCCTGATCTGTTTTGACATGATTATAGCATATACATAATCCGCATCTATTACTTTCTGCAATTCATCATAAACTAGTGGTCGATCTTAATGACCACTTGTATATTTTCTCAATTTCCCGATGTGATGTGATTATGCAGACATGGGGATTATATACACGAGGAAACATTGAGGCCATTGTTGATCCAGTAATAAATGAAACCTGCGGCGATCAGACAGAAGTCTTGAGATGCGTCCAAGTTGCATTGCTATGTACACAAGCCGACCCATTACTTCGTCCATCAATGTCGGCAGTGAACTTGATGCTTTCAACGGGGACAATAATGTTACCAGATCCCACGAAACCTGCTTTTGTGAGTTCTGTGGCTGCCTCCAACAATCCCGGCTCCTCACGTCATGGATCGTCACATACATCTGCAGCCACTGCATCATCTTCACCCCACAATACTTTAGCATCCAATGCCAACGTTTCAATTTCTGAGTTGGAACCCAGGTAAAGATTGATTTATGAACCAGAGTTACTCATGGTTCTTGTCGATACTGCAAGTTTAATACCGCGATTAGAAGTAACGAGGTTCTCGTTGAAAGTAGTACGCTGATATTTATTTATTGTGAGGATTCAGTAAAAGAAATATAAATTTCGTAATATTTATGTCAAAACTGAACATAATGTCTTATGTAAAATCATTATATTTTTTCAATATTAATTATGTTGATAAGTGTTTTTTAGTGGTGTTTTCTATATTTTTTTATAGGTGTTTCCTATATTTTCTATTTAAATAGATATTTTTAATGTTTATAAATGAAATTTTTGGGCGTAAAGATAACAAATAACATCAACAGTATATCAATCGATATATAAACTGTAATATAAATTTCATATTATATACCATTTTTATTTTATTTTATCATAAAAGTTATAATTAATTATTACAGCAAAACTTCATATAATATAATAAAATAAACAATTTTAAACAACATATAATGGGAAAGAATTGTGTTTTAAGTGAATAGACAACATCCAACCAATAAGAGTGACAATAAAGCCTTATTTAATAGCAGATTTTCATATATGATTTTGTGGGAACTTCTATTTATTCCATATTCAAACTCATTAAAACTGCCATCCAGAACTATTTTCATATATTAGAATAACAATAACAATAGAAAAGGGACCTATTGTTTTGAATAATTAATAAGGTTTTTGTTTGCTTGCTTTTAGCCTTAAAATTAGGTGGAAAGTAATGGCTCACACTTCTGTTTTTTATTTTTTATTTTTTTAATATTATGAATTAATTTTATATTTTTAATTTAAATTAAATTAATTGAGTTATGAGTTTAGGTTTTTATATGATAATTAGAAAGATAAATTAAATATTTTTTTTGGCTGTTTTTTTTAGATACAATATTAAGTTGGAAAAATAATGGTATCAAATTTTTTTGAATTCATACTAATATATAATTATTTGTTTATATTTTAATTTAGAATTAATTAATTAATTGATTTATAATTTAGGTTTTTTTTTAATTATATTGCTTTATTATATTAGAGCAAGAGAAGAGATAATATTTTTAAAATATATAATGTTATTATTTCGATATTAAATAATAAAGTTATTTATTGTTTGTATAATTTATGATTTTAATTTAAATTTAAAATTATAAAAATTGGAAGATATATGAAAAATTTACAATAAAATCAATATGCATGGTATATTATTTTAAAATTTTATATAATAATCAATTTACTTTCCAATATAAACATAATATGGTGTGGAATGCTTAACCAAGAGCATAAAGATGCTTCCTTAAGATGTTTCATTTGCAACATAATGTGATGTAATCGCTAGTTATACATCTCCCTCAGATTAAATTGTCAAATATGTTTTTGAACACAGTCATTCATTTTATTATTTTAATATATTTTTAAAATTATTTGTATTTTAATGTTAATGTTAATATAAATTTAATAATTTCAATAAATTCAAAATATTATTGAAAAAATTATTTAATTAAAATTATTGTAGATTTTTCACACATTATCTTTTAATTATTAATTTTGGAATATAAAATTAATAAAGATTAATTATAAATAATTATATTTTTAATTATTAGTTTTGAAATAATAAATTAATAAAATTAAATATAAATATAGATATATATGAATGACTGATTATACAAAATTATAGAATATAAATACACAATAACTAATTAAACTGTATAACATAAATAGAAATAAACAACTCCGAATGAGAGGGTTTTCATTAAGCCCTATATTTGATAACTTTATTGGTGTTCATATATTGCATACGACACTTTTACATTATATTTTTAAATGTTCAGTTTTAAAATAAATATATCATTACTTAGTTGGTGGCATAATTTTTTGTTTTATTTTGTTTGCTTTTTTTTTATAAATTTATGTCGATAATTTTATAAGCCTTTGAAAAGTTTTTTGTGGTTATCATTAAATGTTCAAGAACCTTTACTTCATTAAAAGCTCAAAACACTTTTCTTTATTAAGCGCTCATTTATCATGGCCATTGGCCACCTAGAGATACTAAAAATTTTCATTTTGAAAACCCTTTGCTTTATTAAACACTCATTTAGCATGGCCACCTCCATTTAGAGACACTAAAATTTTTCATATTCAATTATTTCACCGCAATACTGGAATTTGAAACCTACCGCAATTTTCCATTTATCAATGGACATGGACATTCGATGCCGGTACAGAGCCTTTTTCAGAGCGGAAGTTGAAAGGAAAAGAAAAACTCAAGCGATAGCAGAAGGTGAATATGCAGTGAGCATAGCGGAAATCCAACATATTACGATACTTTATTATTAGTCCTTGTCGTGCCAGCCGTCTCAGCATGGACTATAGTAATTGAAACGAAGAAAGATAGTATTATTTGAGTTCTTCTTAGTTCGGGTTCATTAGCTATAAATAAAGTTTTTCCAGACATATTAATTTATAGTGTTATTTGACCTATACTCGAGGACCAACGCTGAACCGAACAAAAAATAGGTTAATAAAATATTTTTATTAGTCTTGATATTTTCAAATTTGTAAATAGTACAATCTAAACTAATGTTAATTTACAATCTAAACTAATGTTAACATTATTAGAGGACATTATATGTTAACTCAACGATTGAAATATATAAACATATAAGCATCCGTAGGTTGCAGGATGCAGGGTACATATAAGCATGTGCAGGTTGCAGGATGCAGGGTGCTGGATGCACTTGGCTACACCATATGGTGATTTCACCCCACATCTATTTTGCATGTTTGTGCCATGGCCCATTATATGTTAACTCAACGAAATATATAAACATATAAGCATCCGCAGGTTGCAGGATGCAGGGTACATATAAGCATGTGCAGGTTGCAGGATGCAGGGTGCTGGATGCACTTGGCTACACCATATGGTGATTTCACCCCACATCTATTTTGCATGTTTGTGCCATGGCCCAGGCATGTTACAGTGAAACGGTGGGCTGGTCTGCATTTCAAAAAATCCTCTGCCTCTAGATAGCTATTTCTATAAACCCCACAGTGCAGTTCGGCGTCTGCGGCCTTGAAATCTTGCCTTCAGATACGAGGATCTCAAGAATACAAACATCACAGGCAGCAGCAGCAGTTACCTGGCCAGCACACTGTCATTGTTGTCATCGCTGTGCTCAGGCAGAGTCGCTATGGAATCGGCTCTGTTGAAGGAGCACAATGAGAAGCTTATACAGTACCAACAGCATCATCAGTCGATACAGTTGATTTATTCCTAGAATACCTAACTTCGCATTAAATATACAGAGGATATACAGAGGATACAGGGGAAAGACCGGAAGTCCATCAGGGATAAGTTTGTTTATACATACATTAACAAAGAAATCATGAAATTGGAGGCGCATGACTGAAGCAACATTTCTAGGGTTTCTTTGAATGGATTTTTGGAATACAGAGGTTACCACATAATCTACCTCTAGATAGCTGTTTCTGTTTATGCGTCCCTAGGATTCTTAACCTTTCCCTCCGCCCTTTGCACAACCTAGTTCATTCAGCTTAGCCCATCTTGCCTGTATCTATTTGCTCATCCTGGAGTGTTGGCAGCTGGATGAAACAAACTGCAGAAGGCCATGAAGTTGAAACTGGTGCACGTGCAATGGGCAGTTGGATTATCCTTCTGCCTCCTGTATTGATCTATGACCATGATACAATGTTAAGTGGCATGGTTTAGGCCCTACATGCTATGCCATGGAGAAGGAGGTGAGGGATGTGGCACTCATGGGAGGGCCCACATGGATGTGTTTTTATTTTTAGTTTTTTAAGATCTTTGTTTCCTTTTAATGTTAAATTACCTCTTTGGTCATTGCAGGTTATACTTCTTTTACTGGTGTACAACGACCTGGTCAAGGTTAGCTATCGCTGCTTTGCAGTGCAACTGAATATATCTATAGACTATGTCATGTTTTGGTCTCTGTCTGGATTGTTTATGTCTGTGTATGGAAGCGCTTCCATTGTGACTCGGGTGAATTATTTGTGGTTGCTTTCTTGTTTGTGCCTGTTTCATGTCATACGTCTAGCTTGAATTATAATTGTAAATTAAATTCTCTTTGTGCAGTAAAGAGTAAAATATCCATCCAGAATTCAAGAGCCAGCTGAACTCATCACCTCTTGTGTGCGGTGGACGAGCTGAGAGCACAATGGCTAACTGTAAGAAATTTTTTAATTTGCATGCCGTCTCTCTGATTTTGAAATTTTAGGAATAAATGGCAAAGTCTTGTACTCTCTGCAAAAGCTGAGTTTCTCCTTTAATTTTTGTTCTTTATCCTTTTGTCCCTTTATATCTGTTAAGTCAATGGTAACTGTTTCAAATCTCGTGGGTTCATTCATATTCTGCAATCCAAAAATGCAATATTTTAGACATCAAATTTTTTCTGAGAGGTTCTGCTCAAAGACAGGGTTGAAAGGATGTTAAATCAGATGAAGTCTAGACTTCCAAAGCCGCCTCATTTTCTGCTCTGCATCTTACCAGAGAGGAAGAACAATGACCTTTATGGTGATTGTGTAATTTTCGTGTTAATAAACGTTTCTAATTTCTAGTTTTTCCTTTCCATGAATCTAAACCAGATTTTATGAATTTGTAACGTCTCATATTCTATTCCTTGTTTTAAGGCCTTGGAAGAAGAAGTTCCTGTCCGATTTGGGGGTGATTAATCAATGTATTGCACCCATGAACATGAAGAAGGTCAATGATCAATATTTAAAAAATGTGGCTTTGAAAATAAATGCGAAGGTATTTAATCAGTATTCAATGATAAATATTTCATTCGTATAGCCTTTTCGGGCCAACCCCTTGCTTTTGTATGTTGATATTGTTGGAACTGTTGTTCTATTCTTTAGGTTGGTGGCCTCAACTCTGTTTTATCTATGGAATTTGCGCATAGGATACCTAAGATTTCAATGAAACCAACAATTATTATTGGGATGGATGTTTCACATGGTTCTCTAGGGCATGTAGATTCACTTTCAATTTCAGCGATATATGTCTTTAACATGTTATCCAGGCCTCTCTATTGAATTGACAGACACGGTGAATTTTAGTATATGTTGTTTTCTGTTAAAGATATATTATATCTTATCTTTAAAGCTCTTTCAATTTGTTGTTCGGTGCCATATTTGTATGTTTATCTTTGTTGCACTTACTCTGTCACGTATAGGTGTTTCTGTTCCTGGGCCTGAATTATGGTACAGAACATTAATTAGATATCCAGTAGGTAGGTCAGAATTATGCGATTGGTATTAACTAAATATTCTTAAGTTATAACCTGTTAGTTTGTCATACCCTTATCAGTGGGGCGTTGCTTCACTTTGGGAAAACTATTATGAACCCTGTACTATTCTAATTGTATACTCGTTGTATCCAAGTTGACTTCTTTACAGTATAGGGATTTTTTGTATTATGGACCCTGTACTATTCTAATTCTGTACTGTTTGGATCCATTGCTGTTCCAACTTGACTCTTTGCAGTGTAGGGATTTCTTGTATTTTTTCCCATACAAGTATAGTTTTTCGAATTGATTGTTTGTTTGCTTGATTCTCTAACTGTTACATATTTATTTCGTATCACAAGGTGTGTGCTTCATTAGTTTTTGTTGGGGATTTTACTGGTAAAATCCCAAAAAACAATAAAAATTTGCACACAGAGACAATGCTCTGTTTTCTCACAGGATCTTTAACACAGCGGAAACATAAAAATTTCTGAGCACCAGAGAACAGAGTTTGCACACCAAGGATTTCTATTAAAAAAAATGCAGTTACAGATTATAAACTTCCTCTCTCGGAGAGGGATTCACAACTTGCATTTCACTTCTGTGAAAAATTACACATGAATTTTTTTTACTCACGCTGCTGCGTGACTCCAATTGCATATTCAGAACACACTCACTGTTGTGCCTTCTTTTTCAATTCATTATTACCAAAGAAAATTACATATGTATATGACTCCAGAGGAAGTTACTTACATCGCCATACTTCCGTAAAAGAAAGACAATAAAAATTAAATGGTCTTACTGGCTTGCCCATACTCCCGCTGGAACAAAATTAAAAACTTCACCAAAAACTTACCATCCACAGTAAATTGCATTTACTGTTTTACTGAGATAAACGACGGTAAGAAAACTTTTACTTCACGTCAAATTTATTTGTTGGCTTTTGCTTCAACCATTATACAATATTGTTTTGGAAATCCATCGGGTCCGCACTTCATCGCATGGCACACATACATGCAAAAGTTGTGCACCCATGGTTTCCCTGATTGCAAAATCCCGAACACAATATGGCCCGATACCTCCGATTATATATATTATAATATATGCTTGAAATGCATAAAAAAACATAAAACGAGCCACTACCGGAACTGGAATAACTTTAAACAAAATGTTGAATACCCATCGGGTCCGGGATATCGGGTCGCAACTTATCTCATGGTAAAGGCTGCCCATTTGGTTTCCACCAATAGCGATATGCCGATAACGATATCGGCGATCGCTCATCGCAAATAATAAAAACTACTTTATAATACTCCACTTCCATTTCCCCGATGTGATATAGGCGGTTCAGTCATCGTTGAAGTCGCTCTCCTCGCTGAAGTCGCAATCTGCTGCTCTGCTCATTTGCTGAATCGCTGGACTACTTATCACTGGAGCGCAGTTGAAATTATGATTTCAGCACTCCCCTTTAATTTCAACTGTTGGGCATTCAATCATACCCAAACATTTCCTAAAAAATTCAAAGCTTTTCTGATCCAGTGGCTTTGTCAAAATGTCTGCTACCTACTCCTGAGTCCTGCAATGTTCTAGGACAATTTCTCCATTGTTCACCAATTCTCTGATGTAGTGAAACCTTGTGTCGATGTGTTTCGTTCGTTTGTGAAACACATAATTCTTGGATAATGCAATAGCTGAGCTATTGTCACAAAAAATCGCTGTTACTTTTGCCTGCTCTTGGCCTAAGCTCCTCAACATTCTTCTCATCCACACTGCTTGACATGCTGCTGCTGTAGCTGCCACATATTCAGCCTCTGCTGTAGACAATGCTACAATGGACTGCTTCTTAGAAGCCCATGAAATGGCTCCTGAACCCATATGGAAAACATAACCGGAAGTGCTCTTCCGATCATCTACACTTCCAACCCAATCGCTATCGGTGTAGCCAACTAAATCTGAATGTTCTGAGACATTATATAAAATTCCAAACATTTTGGTACCTTTGACATACCTCAAAATTCTTTTTGCTGCCTACCAATGTGCCTCCTTTGGCCTCTCCATGAATCTGGAAATTAAACTAACAGTAAACATTATATCTGGCCTAGTTGTTGTTAAATACATGAGGCTGCCAACTATACTCTTATACAAGCTAGGATCAAAATCCTTGCTGCTGTCCTCTTTGCTGAGTTTTAATCCCATTACTGTGGGAGTGATTACTGCCTTGCACTCTTGCATATTAAATCTTCCCAGCACTTCATTTACATATCTCGCTTGAGAGATAAAAATTCCTTTTTCATTTTGATCTACTTCTATGCCTAAGAAGTATCTCAAGAAACCCATGTCAGTTATTTCAAATTCATCTTTCATGACTGTTTTGAAATTTTTAATGAGGTAATCATCATTACCTGTAAAAATCACAT
>APFE030011170.1:0-17210 GCA_000404065.3 Pinus taeda
ACACCAGAAGGGAGTGCATATAGAAGAACCAACAATCAAGCACATGGAAAGAGGGAGTTTTCGACAGATTCAAAGATGGTCACAACATGGCTTAGAGATTAATATAGGTTGGAGGGTTCCTCTAACTATGTTATCTAAAAGGCGAGGATGTCCTTCCTGTTAGATGAATATGTCATGCAACTTTATATAGACAATGTTATGGTAGTTCCCCAGGATGCGGATTTGCTAAAGGAAAACCTGAGGGAAACACCAAAGGTGAAGCGATTGATCCTAGATGAAGTATGGGACCTTATAGTCTCACATATATTTGGCAAGTATACCGCCAAACAGATGTGGGATGCTCTTGCCCAACTATATAAGGGTACTTCTGAGCAACAAAAGATGTTTCCAGAAGAAAAGATGAGATGCATCATGATGAAGAAAGGGGAAGGCATAGATCCCTTCCTTACCAGGATTTAGGAGGTCCGGGATCAGCTTGCAGCTGTTGGGGTAGTGGCTCAACCAACAGAGCTATTGTGGTTGGCACTGAAAAATGTCTCAAAGGATTGGAAATTCTTCATCCAAAATATATTGGACTAAGACAAGCTACCAGAATGGGAGAGGATGTGGTCCGGCTTGTAGCAGGAGAAGTTGAGGCGAACTCTTCTAAAAAGCTCCATCAGTGGAAACAATAGTAGCGGATAGAAGGGTGTGAAGGAGGAGGAGAACGTGGCCCTCGCATATAAGGGTCCCAACCAGGGACAGGGGGGAAAAAAGAAGCAGAAGAAGGACCTGTCAAAGGTCATGTGCTTTAGGTGTGGTGAGTTTGGTCACTACAACACATAGTTTCCTCTTAGGAAAAAGGAAAAGCATGAGAAGCAGCACTAGCAGGTAGCATATGCAGAAATAGACAAGATTTCCTCTAGGCTAGAGTAAGAGTTTTATATGTTTGTTGATATACCTCCAGGAGTGAGGTGGGATGATTTTGTGTTTAGCCCCAGTGAGCTACAGGTTTGGGCAAGGTCCAATGAGGAGTCCACCTCATGGATCATTACTTGGCTATTAGTATTTATCAGTAGGATGGATCAATGTCAGATATGCAGTTAGTACCACAGTGGCAATTGCTGACTAGTAGTAGTCAAATGTTGAGGAGTGCAGTGCAGTGTTGACAACAGACCAAGTGGTTCAGTGCAGAGTTAGCAACAAAGCAGATTCTTCAGTGACAATGTAGAGTCTAGAAGTAGTCAAGACTCAGGAGATAGATGCATCATATTGAACATAAATGATTCAGTGTTTTGGATTCTTCTCAGTTGCAGTTGTTGTAGTTGCAACAACAAGAAATGAGAGGGAGTTGCAGTGTAGATGTAGAGTTAGAAACAATATAACATTGTTAGCAACAACACAGATGCAACATCAGAGTTGCGTAGTGGTTGGTGGGCAACAAAAGCCAAACATCAACAACGTGACAAGAGATGATATAGAGATAGAGTGTTGTGGTAGGGTATGCAACATTAGAACACAATCCTCGTTAAGAGGGATTGTTAGTTTTTGTAGCATTGGATGTGTTCTAACCACAAAATTTTATGGAGAGGCTAAAATGCATGAGATATCCAAAACCTATAAATCGCTTATGGAAATTCCACCTAGAGATGACTTAATTAGATTATTAACCTATGTTTTTAATGTTTCCTAAGTCTAAACTTAGGAAAACTAGTTAATTAATCAAAATTAATTAGGTCAAGGTGAGAATAGTCTAGAAACTCACACAGATTGACTTCAAGATGATCCTAGCCCTTGATTAAGTTTTAATCTTGGCCATTGGTGCTCCAACAAAGGATTATAAGAAGAAGTCGATGGGCACTTGGAGAACACACTTGAGTACTTCGATTTCCTTGGTAGACCAATTTCCAGAGAGCAACAACAGTTTCCGAAGAGCCAAAGATCGATGCAAAGATAGTCAGGGGCAGGGAGAGTGATCCAGAGGAAGTTTTCTAGATCTAGAGAGGCAGTAGTAAGTGACAAAAGTGATCCATGTAGAAGCAGCGCAAATAATGCATAGTAGCTGAAGCATAACAATTTGATTTAGATGGGGAGGAAAGAAATTCAACTTCCAGAGGCCCGTAAAGTCTTCCAGAGGGTCGGAGAGTCACTTCCAACATCAAAGATAGACTAGACAACTTGCTCAGAGGCAGATTCGAGCCACAAATGTGAGAGGCAATGCAAGGACTACACAAAGGGTTATGCTAGGGTTTGGATGACCAGTTTTACTGGAGAAGCTAGTGTCGAGATTTCTAGCGGGGTGAGAGAATTTTCTCTCTAGTTATTTCTGTCAGATACCTACTATTTGGATTGCTAGTTGGAAATCCATATATTGTACTCAAAATTTCATTGTTGCATAATAATAGAAACCTCGGTTGCTGCACCGATTTTCCCAAGTTGGGTTTTTCCGGGGATGTTTGTCCAAAAATAATTGTCATATTTTTAAGTGTGTGCTAGATTTTCTCAGTTTCCAACGCCATTTTTCTTTCACAATATTTATTTGTGAAAATTATAGTGTGAATTATTTGGTATTTGCTATAGCAAACTGCAAATAAATTAAAAATTAGGAAAATAATTTCCAATTGCTGTGATAGATGAAATTTTCACAATAACGACTCACCTCTTCATTCACTAATGTTGCAATCAAGCATAGGCCTTGTTGTTCTTGTTCTCCCAGATAGTGATCTCTTTGTTTTAAGTGGGCTTTTTAGAAGGATTGCCTCCTTCTCCTTCATAAACTCCTTTCCACAACTCATTAAAAATCATGGCATGTTTTATCTTCCTGGACCATTCATAGTAGTTCTCTTTGCCAGTGATAACTACTCCAACTATGGAGATGGGTGAATGCGTCATAACAATTTTGAATTGGGCCTAAAATAATAACAATACTTGCAATGAACAATAATATGCCTCTGCAATAAAACTGATTAGCATACACCTATGTCTTCAAAAAGTCATCAAATAACAATGTAGGCTCTCATATTGACCAATTCACGTATACCAACTTATGAGAACCAACCATACATATCAAACCACATGTATGAATCAAAAAATATTAAATCATGTATGACTCAACACATTTATCAAACCATATAAATGAATCATATATGAATCAAGACAATCTTAAAAATAATCCCACCATATATCATCCTTAAAAAGCTATTCAACGCATGGTATAGTTTATAAATCACCAACCATAATATATGAAATCACATATGACCATAAAAAACTTCAACGCATGGATGCCCACCATAATGCATGCCATCACACACACACATAAACCAACTCCCAGCGCATATAACTATAAACAATAAACACTATACCATCCAATATATAAACACTATATACCATCCATATACCATACGACCTTTTCAATGCACATATAAACTCAACACAACATGGAACACAAAATTTAAAAAAATGAATATTAGTGTTTGATTCACAAATAGGAATGAATGCACGCACCGACTCCAGTAGCAATGACCAACATAGATCAACACACCAAATAAAATACATATACCATGACTCTCAACACTCATGGTTTATCAACACACTGACCATACACAACTCAATTTTGAAAGCAAGGTTGATAGTCATCGTCGCTTCAAATGCACATTCAAACACACCATATGATTTCAACACAACCTTCATACCAGGTTTCAATACAACTCTAATCCCAATAAAACACAACAATTAAGTCAGGGTAAGACATTCAACGTATAAAACAATGTACACTGGAGAGTAGCACCATACATATAGAAATCATAATATTTGAATGCATTGAACACATCAAATTTTGTAGAGAACATAGACAAAGCATCTAATTAATAAATCGACTAGAGGGACAAAATATGGTAGAGAATTGCAAGAATTACATGCAGAAAGCACTAGATGGAACATGTAACTCTAATACCATGTCAGTCCAAGTTTTTAGTTTGCATTAAAAGAGAGTATTGATATATACATTGAGAGAGAGACTATTGGAATTCATATTCCAGTGTCTCTTTCTCTTCCTTATTCACTAATTTACAATATCTACAATATTTCCTAATCCTTAGGATTACGTGTCAACATTACCGACTGTCTAACTTGTGGATGGTTGTGGTGGTTGGGATGTAAGTACAAGCCCGACCTAGTTACTGATTCCTCTAGAATAAAAATAAATAAATAAATAAATTATATAGAGGTTGGTGGGTTAGCTTGAGTGGTTAAGTGTTATGAGATACAATCAATAGACTATAGGGTCAAGCCCTTGAGTTGAATACCTCTATGAATAATGTGGGCCTCACTTGACATCCTTGTTGGGTTAACTTACCAAAGCTACAAATTGCCAGTTTACCTGGGGTGCCATCCTCAAAAAGAGGGGAGATGCCTAATGGTTTTTTTGAGACAAATTTCATTGGGAAAAATAATTCAACCATTGCATAGATTTTAAGATGAGCACTATAACTTGTAAGCATTAATTTTTTGCATTTAGAATTCGACTTATTGGACTTCTAATTAGGAATCCATGTATAAAGAGGAATATTTTTTTTGAGACTACACGAGGCTTCTTTCCAGACCAAGTGTCCTTTGGAGTCATAGATTGAACCAACTTTGTATGAGATATATTTAGAAAATATACAACAATATTAATTTCCTTTGGCCAATATTTGGCAGGGATGGAATTATTGTCTAGCATATGCCTTGCCATCTCCATCATAATTCAATTTTGTGTCTTTATAATCTATTTTCTTCTATGTCATGTTGGGAGTGGTATATTGTTTCTGTATACCTTATTGACTACAAATATTATTGAAACTATGAAAACAATACTTACCATGTTACAAGATATTGAGCATACAAATTTAAATATATAATGATTAAATATAATATTTTAGGATTAATATCCACAACAATCTCATCTTTGATATTATGTGCCAAATTCATTTTTAAGCTTTCTTCATTGTTTTTCACAATCTGTTCACCTAATTGTTCTTGGATTTTATTGATCTTCTCATTGAGTTTTTGGTAACTCTATTTGGTCTCCTTATTGAGTTTCTCAAATTTTATTGTAATTTTTGTCATTTTCCTTGTTGTAGGAAGAGTGTATTTTGACTAAGTTTTGATTAGGTCAATTACCAATTGTTACAAACATAGAAAAAAAATTCATGGGCATTGACAAAATATGGTGAGGGCGGTAAAAGTGGTTATTGGAGGAGGCGACACTGATGCTTGGAGACGACAATAGGGGCAAAGTGGTGTGGACTCGACAACAACTGGAGGTGGTGATGATGATGGCAAGATGAATTTTGTGAGTATATGATGTTGAAAAAGTTTTTTTTATTTATTTTAAAGGAATTCTAAATGAAAGATGAAGTTACATAGTCAAATAACTTATTTCGAGACCTTTCCAACGATATATGGCACACCTTCCAATTTTGAAGTTTTTTTATCTGTTTTGGTTATGGTTTAAAGGAGGTTGAGTTCTGTTGAAAGAAGGTCAAATTCTATTTCAAAAGAAGCTGAATTCTATCAAAGCCAAGGTTTGTTCCAAGAAGTTGACATATGTTTTGTTGAGAGGCCATGGTCTATTCCAAGAGATTGACATATGTTCTGTTGAGAGGCCAAGGTCTGTTCTAGTGGTTGAGTTCTGAAGGAGGTAGAGCCCTAGCCGAGTTCTGTGTGCTATTTTATAGGAGGCCGAGCCCTAATTCATCAAGGTTGCCTAAACATAAGTGACCACAAATTTGTCAAGGTTAAGTTGGTGCTTATAGAGGATTGGTGTCCTCATATTCTTGATAGGTTGGAGCCTACAATTTTTGTAAGTTGGTGCTTACAAGCATTGGTGCATTCACAAGTGGTTGTAATAAATTGAAGACAATTTGAAAAACATCAAAGTATTTCTTCTTCAAGTTTGGATTTTTACTTTAATCTCAATGTTTATGCATTGTGTTGATGATTGATTATGTGATGACGTTTTATTTTTTAAGATTAATAAAATTAAAATAATTTAAATCTAAGTGATATTGATTCACCGTGAACCCCCTCCTCCATCCATCCCCAACTCTCAATATCACTTTGTATTTCAAACATATGCTTCCTACTATCAAAGGATCATTCTTCACTCATTGTCTCTATGTAAGGGATCTAGATTCATATATAGAATTCAAGATACAAGACACTACAAGACAAGAAATATATAAGAGTATGGCTCTCTTCTATGATCACAATCCCGATGTTGCAATAGTAGTCTATGACATTACAAATGTCTAATCATTCAAGGGAACAAAGAGATGGCTTTAGGAGCCCGAGGAAGGTGGAGGCACATAGTGGATGATGGAACAAGGGATGCAATGTGGGGCTGAGAGCAGTGGTTGTAGATAAGGGATTCAATTCTCTTTGTGTTGAAAAAAAATGTTGTACTATAGAGGAAATTTTGGGTACTACTTTCACAGATAAGATATGAGGCAACATACAATACAACTAACTAGAGATGCGACTCTAATACTAGTTGTTAGAGAAAATTGGGCACACAAATTTAAATAGCTCTAGGCCTTGTATGAACAACTAGGCTTGAAAAGTCTTAGCTCATAATACATACACAAATATGTATACAACATTTATTTCTTCTTAAAAATTCTTTGTCCTCAATGCATGAGTAATGAAGGATGTTGATGACAAAAAACTTTCTCCCAAGAGGCATATTTTTTTTTTTTGCTTCAGTAGGTTCTTCCACTTAATAAGGTATTCCTTAATTACTTGTCGGTGTAATTTATTTTCTCTAGTGGTGATGATACCTTCCGGTTCTAGAACAATCTTTCCTTCACCATCTAACATATGGAATTTTGTTTGTGATGTGTGGTGTTTACCCAACACTTTTTTTAGACAAGATACATGGAAAACATTGTGAACACGACTTTTATTGGGTAAGTTCAAGCCATATACCACTTGATTGATCTTCTTGTTAATTTGATATGCCTATAGGGTCCATAAAATTTTGGTGTTGTCTTGTTCTTTACTTTTCGTGGGTTAGTTGTTTGTAAGTTTGGAGCCTTACAAACACCCAATCTCCAACCTCAAACTCTCTATTATGTCTTAGTCAAACTCTCTGTTATATTATCCCCATGGAGGACATTTTGGTTTTATTCCAATTGATCTTTTAGTGATGAAATTTCTGTTTCTCTTATAGCGAATTCATTCTATTTGGTTCCTTACAAATACCCAATCTTTAATCTCAAATCCTTTGTTATGTGTTGATAAAATCCTATTATGTTATCTCCCATGAATGACCTTTTGGTTTTATTCAAATTGATATTTATTGCTTGGTTTTTTTTTTCTCTTATTACAAATTCCTTCCATTTAGAAGGGTCATAGCCATAAAGAGCCTAGAATGGGGTCATTCTAGTTAAGTGTGATTTGTAGAGTTGTACAACCTCTTAGCAAGGTGAAGCCATTAGAAGTATTTACTCTTTTTGTCCATTGCAAAACAACGAAGGTAAGCTTCCAAACATTTATTAACATTTTCATATTGATTTCCTGTTTATGTGTGGTAGGTTGAACTCTTATTTAGTGATGTTCCTATTTGTTTAAAGAATTCCCTCTACAAATATCCTTTAAATTTGGCATCTCCATGACTCACAATAATTTTTTGGAAACATTGTAAGTTGTGAACATTTTTGCAGAAAATATCTGCAATTTGTTTAGCAGAGTCAAATTTCTTTCTATAAAATGTGCATATTTTGTGAGTCTATCAACTACTACAAGGATTTAGTCCTTCCCATTTGACACAAGTAATCATTTAATGAATTTCGTTGATATTTCTTCCATTTTTATTTTGAGATGTGCAAAGGGTGGAGCAATCTCAGAGTCATAATATTTTCCTTTTTATCATTGGCATTGATAAAATTTTGCTACATATTCTTGAATAGCATTACTCATCCCCTTCCAAAAATTAATTGACGCACATTATAGAAAGGGTTGAAAAAAAAACCCATGTGTCATGCTACTGAGGAATCATGGGACTCTTTAAGAATATTAGACTTAAACCTTTAGGTTGGGCTTAGTTAAATTCTTCCTTTATAACAAAGAATGTCATGTTTCCATTCAAATTTGGAATTTGGAATGTGATTATTGATTATAGCACATGCTTTTGGATTCTTTGTAATTTGCTTCAGATTCCATTTAGTCACTTTGCAAGTGACAACTCCTCATCCTTGAGGTTGGGTTTAGTTAAATTATTCCTTTATACCAAAGGATGTAAATTTTCCAATCAAATTTGGAATTCTAAATATGATTATTGATTATAGCACCTGTTTACGGATTTTGTGCATATTCACTTTGGATTTCATTCATCCACTCTATAGGTGAAAACTCCTCCTCATCCTTTCATGCAATAGCATCAACTGCTATATTGCATTTATCTCTTTTAAGTAATATTTCCATATCAAAGGTGGCAAGTTTTTCAATCCATTTTTGTTGTTCCATAGAAAGTATTTTATGTTGAAGTAGGTGTTGTAGGCTATTCTGATCTATTCATATAAAAAATATTTTCCCAAGTAGATATTGTTGTCATGTGGATAGGACGTGCATGATGGCCAACATTTCCTTGTCATATGCATATTTTAGACATTCCTTTTTATTAAGCTTTCAAAGGCTATCATGATGGTCATCTTGCATCAACACCACACTTATTCTAAAACTTGAAGTGTCACATTCAACTGAAAAATGTTTTGAGACAATTTGGAGTTACTAGTACATGTGTGGTGGACATAATTTCCTTTAATATTTCAAAACATCTTTCTATGTAATCATCCCTTTGGAAACAATTCTCCTTTAAAAGGCTTGTTAGGGGAGTAGTTATGTGAACATAATTATGAATGAACCTTCAATAGTATCCTATCATCCTTAAAAATCGCCATAACTTAGAGATGCTTGTTGGTTTGTCCCATTGTAATTGCCTTGATTTTTTTAGGATCTACCTTCACTCCTTGTGATATCACATGTCCCATATAGTTTATTTCTTTTCTAAAAGTACATTTTTATATTTTTGCATAAAATTGGGTTTCCTATATAAGAGAGAGAACTTGTTCCAAGTGTTTTAGATGTTTGTCCCATGTTTTTCTATATACAAGAATATCATCAAGGAAAATTAACACAAACTTTCTTAGGTAGGGTCAAAACACTTCATTCATCATTTGTTGTAAGGTGGTTGGAGTGTTAGTTAAACTAAAATGTATCACTTGGTATTCATAGTGTCCTTCACGAGTTTGGAAAGCCATTTTTGCCACATCTTCTAACCATACTCCAATTTGGTAATAACTTGATCTCAATTCCAATTTAGAGAAATACCAAGCTTCATGGAGTTCATCCAACATATCATATATGAAGGGAACAGGAAATTTGTTTTTGATTGATATCTTGCTTAATCCTTTGTAATAAATGGATAGTTTGAATGACCCATCATTATTTCGAACCAAAACTATTGGGGCTGCATAAGGACTTCTTTTTCTAATGATACCACATCTCAATAGGTCTTGGACTGTTCTCTCAATTTCTATTTTTGATGGTGTGGATGTCGATATGGTTTGATGTTGATAGGTCTTGATCCCTTTTCAAATTTTATAATGTGCTCAAGATCTTTTTCAAAAGGAATCTGCATGAGAATATTTTGGAACACGTTTGTGTCTTTGAATCAAATCTTGAACCTATTTTTTTCAACATTAACTAGTTCAGAACTCAATAATTCGATCTGGTGACATTGTACCATGTATGTTGGTGCTCCTTTTCAGATTAATTTCATATTTTGGTGGGAGGATGTCATTTGATGTTGGGGTGGTTGGAACTCATATAACTTCTCTCCTTTCCATCTAAACTTTATAAAGTGCATTTGATGGTTGGTAGAGTAGGTGCCTAATGTTTGTAACCACTAGACTCCCAGGACTACATCCATTCCTGCTAGAGCTACAATGTAGAAAATGGATTCTAAGTTGTAATTTTAAATTTATAATTTAACCTTGCATCATTTTTCCAAGATTTTGGTTTTTATCACGTATTATACCATGAACTTCATATTGGGCATTGAATATATGAAAATGTCCATCTTTTGAGAAATATTTATGTCAACGAAATTATGGGTACTTGTTGTATCTATTAAGACCATTACATTGCTCTTCTTGATGTGCCCTTTTAATTTCAATGTGTGTGGTTGGGATATTCTTGTCATGATTGCTAATGATATTTGAGGCACATTCTCATTCTCCTAGAATTGGTGAATTTTTTTGGTGATCCTCAACTTCTCCTTTAACCGATTCCTCACTATCTAAATCATCCTTCGCTTCACATTAATATAATTTTTTAGCATTATTTCCTTTGAAACACTTGTGTCTAGGGTCCCATTTTTCTCCGCAATATTTGCATTTCCATATGTTTATTTGTTGAACTTCCATATTAAGTTTCCTCCTTCCATTAAGTTAGGTGGGGGGTATTTTTTACACTCAACATTTGTAATTTGAAGGGATTTCGTCTAGAATAAACCTTGCCAATTTTTTGTTGTGATGCCATTTTTAATTTATTTTTGGCAACTTTTGCATTGTGCTTAGGCTTGTCCATGTTTATGATATTGTGCATATCTAATTCCCCCATTATGTGGGGAGTTAATCTTGACACATGTTTGAAGTAAATGGTCCTCTACTAATTTTGGCACTTGCATTTTCAATGCTTTCCATTTGTAAGTATATTCATCTACATCATTTATTTGCTATATTCTGGTAATTTTTACAAAGCTATTTATTTATTTTTTATTTTGTTTTATTTATTTTTATTTTGTTTATTAATTTTGAATTTGTGATACATTGAAAAGCTTTTAAAGAATTGTAATACCCCCACTTGTCTAATTTGATATAAATATATGTAAGATCTTAGACTCTTGTGATCCATACTGTAAATATTAATGTCTTTTAGGTTAATCAAATAGTTAGGATTTGATTGACGTTTCGAACCAACTAATGTGGTTCACCCTCAGGACAAGGTCCTAAGGATGAACCACATTAGTTGGTTCGAAACAATGACCAAATCTTAATGAGGTGAATAATCCCAAATACATTATTATTTATAAATATATGTACTTGGATATTTAGGTTGGTGAGTTGGATGTACTTAGCTATTAGGATGGTGAGCCGAAGTTATATTATGAGGCCCACATGCCATTGCAAAAAGATAAAACATACTTTGGGGTCAATATGCCCAAACTTATATATGCCTTTAATGGCTATGAGGTAGGAGAGACTAAATTTGTAACTAAAAATGTAAACATTCATAATCATAATAAAATAAGGTTGGCTGCAGATCCCACTCCATGGAAAGATTATGAGGGGTGAAACTCTAGAGATAAAAAGGAAAAAATTGGGTTTTTGGTGAAAAAGGGTACCTTTGGGCCCACGTGGCCAGGGGTGGCACATGGTGAGGTAAAGCCATGCATAATAAAAGAAATGTAGTTTGCTTGCAAATGCATTCATTCATTTAGCTAGTGATGGTTGGAGAGTATTAAGGAACTAGTGAGTCTTAGGCAGACTCTAGAACTGATGGGTTTATGGTTATTTAGTTAAACATTGAACGTATTCACCCTGGTGATTGGGCTTAGATCCATGGGCTTGATGCTCTGGTTGTGGGATCTTGGTGACTCTGGTTATGGATTGATGACCATTGAGTTTTGGTGGAACTCAAAGGTGTGGTTGTTCAATTAACCACACTAAATTGGATGCATCCTATTTGGGTGAGCCCTAGCAGCTTTGATTATGACTTGGTGGCCATGGAGTTCTAGTGGGGAATTCGGTCATAGATGGTTGGTGAGTCCTGGTTGGGAATCTAGCATCGATTGTGGGGTTCATTTAGGTTTGAATATTTATAACTTGGACACCAAACAACAACAAAGCTCAAAGAGTTGCAAGCTAAGACCATTTTGTCCAACTGTAAGTTATCCTGAAAGCTAGGAACCATCGTGGGACTCGTATTGCGCCACCTGGGTGCCATTCAAGTAGACGTGAGCTATGGCCGGAGACTGAGGCTACTGGGATTGGTGATATGGCTAGGTTTTTATTATTCAATTTTCCTACTATTTCTTGTGGAGTTGCTACCCTAGCTCGGGGGTGACCGGTGGTTGAGATGATGAACTGCATGGTTTGCAACTAAGAGGAACATGGATATCCCATAGTTAGCCAAACCATTTATGCAGATAATTTTTCTCTGCATGATTATCTGTTTGATGGATATTTTTATGTGTGTTACACATTCTTGATAATGAACCCTATAATGGGTATTTGTTGTACTTATGTGCCATTCATTATTTATGTGCCTTTTCCTGTAAAATCTAGATGGGGTTTGGTATAATTATGTGTATGTTTGTGTATATAGGTGTATGCCATGCTTAATCAATGCGTTGGAAATATGTTGTTAATGACAATTATTTCAGATGTGGTATTTAAATTACATTTATATATGATGTACAATAATCATAATTTCCAGGTACAAGGTAGGAAGTATGGCATATTTTTGTATATATGCTTCCACAATTAATATAAAGTAGTACTGGTTGAGTGGTGTTTCCTGATTGCGAGATGGGGAGATTATAGAGTAGTATTAAAGCCTAGCTACAACAATAGTTTTGAATTGGGCAAAAAATTATGAGTTACCTACAATGTGTTTGACAAAAGTTGCCATGGTGGAAATGATAGAAATCTCTATAAATTCGAATGAAGATACATAGGAAGATTTCTGGCATAGTCAAAGGGGAGTAACATGCCCACAATTTATGATTTTCTAGGCTTTATTGGACCGAATTTGAGTCATTATTAAAGAGTTACAAGTTTTTGATTGATTGTTTGACAAAAGCCATAATGACCAGAATGGTGTAATTTCACCCTAGAATTAGAATACAAGTGCCAAGAAAGGCACACTAAAGGTTAATTGATCTATTTATTGGTTCAATTTATGGAAATTGATTAACTATAGCCTTAGAGGACTAAAATTCGTGCACATGCATTGCTCCCATGGGAAAGAGGGGTTTTATTTTTAACAATTTTTAAATGTTAGTTTTTAATTACATGTATAATGTGTAGGAATTTATAGGGTAAGTTCCTCAAATAGAACACCAAAGGACACCTCTCACAAAGAGATCATAGATCAATACACCAGTGTTCTTGACCTGGTTAAAACCCTCAAAGAGGGAAACAGTGCATGGCCCGAGCCAACGCAGCCACTTCAAGTAATTTATTAATAAAAGAAAGAAAATTTACATAAGCTTCTCTCATGAATGGTCACCCTACAAATGACCCTCCATGCTCTTTAAATAGAGATCATGGACCAATCGAGTGTTAAGCGACAAATCAAGTGTCAATAATACCGAGGAGAGAATGAACCATTGGATCAACTAATGTCTAGAACATATTGTGATCGTCAAATTGTATGTTACAAAAGTATATAGTAAAGAAACACACTTTACCTAACTCTACACTAGACCAAGTTATACTTAACTATTTCGTATGTGTCGGAATATCCTAACATCGCCCCTTAAGAACAACTTGGGATATGATTGAAGGATGTACAAATATGACACAATAGGAGAAGGAAGGAGGCATTAGAGCCTATCCCCCCTTAGTGACAACTTCTTGAACTCCAACCATAAATCGGAGTTTAGTAAACTTCGCCTCTGTGAGGGCCTTTGTAAAGATGTTTGCAACTTGATCATCAGTTGAACAATATTGCACTTCAAGAACATGGTCATGAATGAGCTTTCCGATGAAGTGCATGTGTAGTTCAAAGTGCCATTAAACTATGCAAAGATACATTCCAACATCAGCGTAGCAAACTCTGACAGGATATGACGAAGCCACAGGGCTTCCTTACTA
Organism: Pinus taeda; assembly: GCA_000404065.3. Taxonomy (NCBI): domain Eukaryota; kingdom Viridiplantae; phylum Streptophyta; class Pinopsida; order Pinales; family Pinaceae; genus Pinus; species Pinus taeda. The sequence goes on from APFE030011170.1 coordinate 13,902, forward strand.
GCTTCTATGTTGCCACGATACTCTACTTCTACTGAAGAAAGAGAAATGGAACTTTGTTTCTTGCAAGCCCATGTAATAGGTCTAGAACCAAGAGTGAACAAATAACCTGCAGTAGACTTCCGATCATCAGGGTCACTAGCCCAATCGAAATCAGTGAAACCAACCAATAGAGGAGATTCTTCTGCACTGTAATGAATCCCAAACTGAATTATACCTCAAACATAACGAAGTATTCTTTTAGCTTCTTTCCAATGACTTTCATGTGGGTTTTTCATAAACCGAGCAATAAGGCCAACAACAAAGGAAAGGTCAGGATGGGTATGGGTCAGATACAAAATGTTTCCTACAAGTTGATAATATAAGGTAGCATCAACTTCAGGGGAAGTACAAGTGACTGAAATTTTGACTCCAGACTGAAAGGGAGAAGGGGCTAGCTTACAACCTTCCATGTGAAAGTGGTGTAGAATATCACAGGCATACTTGGACTGGGAAAGGGAAATACCTTCCTTAGATTACAATACTTGAAGACCAAGAAAATAATACAAGTGTCCCAAGTCAGTAATTTCAAATTGATTTTTAAGGTTGGACTTCACATGGTTTATAAGGTTGGGATCACTACCAGTAAAGATAAGATCATCAACATAAAGAACACAAATGATAAGCGACTTACCCACTTTCTTGGTATAGACAATATTGTCAGAATGACACCTAGAAAAGCTACTACCTAAAAGAAATCTATCCATTTTGGCAAACCAAGCTCGAGGGGCTTGCTTGAGACCATAAAGGGATTTCTTAAGCCGACATACAAGGCTGGAGTCTGTTTGGATAAAGCCAAGAGGCTTTTGCATATAGATTTCTTCATGCAAGTCCACATGCAAGAAGGTAGATTTAACATCCATCTGATGGAATTCCCATTTGAAAGAGGGAAAGAACAAGGTGGATAGAGTTCATTTTGGCAACATGAGAGAAGGTTTCAGTGTAGTCAATGCCTTCAACTTGTGAAAAGGTCTTAGCAATAAGACGATATTTATGTTTATAAACTTTTCCATCTAGTCCAAACTTGGTTTTGTAAACCCATTTATGTTTAACAAGTTTTCTTCCACTTGGAAGAGGAACAAGATCCCATGTATCATTTGCCAATAATGAACGATATTCTTCATTGATAGCTGCTTCCCAATCTTGATGGCCTGAAGCTTCTGTAAATGTGTCAGGATCATAATTCGTTGAAGCTTGAACCAATAAAGAAGAGGCTCTATTGAACTGAGAACGTGTACGTTGCTGATCTGTAGGATGGCCTGCAAGAGAACCTGTTGTATATTGAGTAGCACAGACCCATTTGGGAAACCGAGGAGCCGAAGGAGGATTCTGAGAAGGTGGGGGGGAATATTTTCAGAAGTAGAAGGGATAAAGAGAGCTGGCACATCCACCGAATTAGGCTCGTAGGTTGATATATTTTCAACAAACTTTACATCTCTTCTAATGATAACATTTTTGGATTTAGGTGAAAGAAGTATATATCCTTTGACATCTTCAGAATATCCAACAGAAATAAATCTTTCACTCTTAGGTTCTAAGGCTTTATGTTTCTCATTGGGAATATGGGCCCATGCTTCACTTCCAAAAACACGAAGTGACTACAATCTGGTTAATTGAGCTCCATCTTTCTTTGGAGTGATTATTCTTTAAAACCTTAAGTAGGCGAAGTGGCGATTTACTCATGTAATTTGCACAGTTAATTGTCTGCCATAAAATTAAGACTAAGTCCTTTAGGTTGAAGCATACAATTATCCATTTCCTTTAAGGTGTGATTCTTCCTTTTAGCTACACCATTTTGTTGTGGAGTGTATGGAACAATATGTTGCATTTGAATTCCATGCTTAGTGCAAAATTTGATGAATTTGTTGTTAACATATTCTCTGCCATTATTAGATCTTAGCTTAAGAATTTGATGTCCTGATTGTTTCTCAACAAAGGCCTTAAAGGCCAAAAACATATTAAATACTTCACTCTTGAGTTTTACGAAGTATACCCAAGCACATCTGGACAAATCATCAATGAATGTTAAGAAATACATGTAGCCAGAGAATGAAACAACTGGAAGTGGACCACATAAATCACTATGCATAAGCTGTAAAGGGGCTGAAGCGTGAAAAGACACATTTTTCAAAACTATCTCGATGATGTTTTCCGAGTACACATCCGGAATAAACACCATCTCTGCAAGATACCATAGGAAGACTTGTCACCATATTTTTTTTACATAGAGTTTGACGGGAACGATAGTTTAAGTGACCAAGTTGCTCATGCCAAAGTTTTCTCACTTCATCATTATGAGCAAGAAATACTAAGGGAAGAGTTGATCAAATTTGTTAAACTTATACAACCTTGTAGAATAATCAGCAATGCCAATAGCTAAAATTTGTCTAGGATCTCTTAGGTCCTTAAGTACAACATCATGAGGTGAGAATTCAAAGATTTTACCTTCACCTGAATGAGTTATCTAATATACACATAGAAGGTTGCAGGATAAGGTTGGAACACATAATATATCATGAAATTGACTATTGTCTAGATGAATAGTTCTAGTCCCTACAACACTAAGAGATCTATGATCACCAACATATATATTTTTGGTGTTACAATCATTTAAAGAAAAAAACATAGCTTTGTTTTTGGCCATGTGATAAGAAGCTCCAGAATAAATGAGCCACTCATGAGAATGAGAAGAAAAAGATAAATTTTGTGCATAACCAGATCGAGATGCTTGACAACCACATGCAGAAAGTGCTATTCCTGTAGATGAAGTTGAAGAGTGCTCCAAATGGATGTTATGATTCTTCATTGTTGCTTCCAAGGCTTCCATCTTCTTAAAGCATTTGGATTCTAAGTGGTCATCTCGATTACAAAAGTTGCACTTTTTATCAGTCTTCTTCCCTTTGTTTTTATTTGCCTTATCATTTCTTGAATTGATTTTTCATTTTAAGACTGAAAGTGCTTTGGAACCTTGTTTGGTTTAGGACCATTCTTTTTAGGATATTTCTTTTTAAGATTCTTTGAATTTGGTTGTTGTTGGGCGGCTAAAGCTTTCTCAGAAGAGTTTCAAATATTAAGAAGACTAAGATGTAAGAATTTTTCTTGTTCTCTTATTAAAGAATCACAAAAGGCATCAGAAGATGGGGACTTGTAGTCTTGTCCTTGAGAAATAAAGGCTTCTCTAGTAGAATGGAAGGTGGAAACAAACACAGAGTAGGCTAGTCCCAACTTAGTAAGAATGGAATAGATAAGGCTACCATCTTCTTTCTTAACCTT
>APFE030011172.1:0-16078 GCA_000404065.3 Pinus taeda
CCGTGCTGTTGTCGAAGATTCACATTTAGATTCAGCGAGCAGAGGAATTTTCTCTCTTATTCTTTTTCGATCGGTGAAGCCCGTGCAATCTAGGCCTGACTCCAAGAGTGAAAGCTGTGGAGGTTGTGATCGCTACTGCGTGAGACTGCGAGGAGGGCTCTGTCAGATCAACACAGTGGAAACAAGATTTGGGTGAAATCCACGCGATCCAGTGAAATCCGTGGATCTGTCCTGTTTTAAAAATTGTGTGGAAAGAGAGAAACTACATAACCTTCATCGTCGAGCTCATTGTGGTGAAGCTGGTGAGATCTGTATGTAAGCCAAGGAGGTTGGACTTACCTACGAGTTGCAAGGAGTTCAGGTCAACTGCAGAAGTGAAGAGTGGTGAAGTGCGTAGATTGCAAGGCATCTAGCAACTGCTCATTTTTTTCTGTCAAGGACGTGGTTAAAAAACTGTGAAAATCGCTTGAGAGGTCGTTTGGAGAGTTCGTTTGTTGAGGAGGATGCCAGCGAAGTCAGTGAGGAAGTGGAGAGCAGCCACGAGTGTGGAGAGTGGTCTATCTGGAGCACGTGCAAAGCAACTAAGGGCTTCTTGAGGATTTAAATTTGGGCAGCACATTAGATTTAAGGCATGATCTAGGCACCAGATCACCACTTGTGTAGATCGATGGTTTCGAACAGTAGTGAAAGAGAACTGGAGACTTCCCTGGAGGCAAAACAGTCTAAGGCACCGAACGATTGATCCATTGCAGATCTAGAGATCTGATCCTTCTGGATTGATAGAGGTTGCGAGAAGGAGATTTTTTCCTTCAAGTTGTGAGAGCTGGAGGAGGCCGCAGTAGATCATGGCATCGGTGGTCGTGGAGAAGACTGCTGCAGAATGAGTGTTATTTATCAATTGCAGATAGGTCATCGACTGTTGCATATGTGGTGATCCTAATTTAGTTCTTCATTTTGCATTTATAGAATTCACTGATGAGTAGGGTGCAAGAGCAGCTTTGAGCCTCGCGGGAACCATGTTGGGATATTATCCAGTTAGGGTCCTCCCTTCCAAAACCATGATTCCTCCACTAAATCCAACATTTCTTGTAAGAGCTGCCAGATCTGTGGACTATCTATGGTGGTGGATCTGCTGCGACTGAGTTGAAGGTCGCATGTGCGAGAATTTTAGCAATGACGTGGAGATCATTGGTAGATTTGGTGCAGTGGAGGCATGGTGTGGCTGTGCCATCTACCCAGAGGTGCTTCTATCTGGTTGAGTTTTATGCGTCGGGTATCCTGCGTGGAGGTTGCCGCTAGAGCAAGGGTGCCTGCTCATGGCGACATTTTTCGTGGCATTGATCAAGGAGGCAAAGAGCCGATCTATGCTTAGATATCATAATGCTAGTACTTGAAATCAACCTGTTGTTGCTGTTAAGAGTCCCGTCCCCATGAATTTCTGCCAAGCCCTGCGCGTTCTACATGGGGGATTCATTTGACGAGCTCATTTGGCCGGATCATGATGGTTTCATCACCAAGCTAGCTATATTGGATGAACATTTGTCAATTTCAAACTCTCTTGACAAAACTTTGTGTCTTTGGGATGTGAGAAGAAGTCGACCTACCAAATTGCAAATCTTCTCTCTCCAGACCATATGATCAGGTTTATTGATATTAATATTGGTCGCCTACTTCATCTATGGTGACTTGAGCCTTTGGATTCTTTATTTTCATTGTAGATTGCTTGATCGATGGAGTGGGACCATTATTGTGCACTCGATGCAGCGAAGGGAATAGAAGGAAAATGGGTTTTCACAGTAAACTAAAAGAGTCTCGAAGAACACTAAGGAGAAATGAGAAATATCATTTTGCTGAATTTAGTGGTGTGTTTCAGGTTGACATTGATGGACCAGTAGTTGATCAAGATGCAGATTTGGAATTTGGTGAGATTATTAGATGGTTAATTCTAGATTTACCGTCTTTTTCAAGTATGAATTATGAAGTATGGGCAAATGAAATAAAAAAAATACTATGGAAGGTAAATTTACTAGATTATATTGAAGATGTTATTAATGATAGTGGAGATGCATCAACATTAAGTCTTATAACATCTGCAGTAGATGAAAACATCATACTCACCATAATATATGAATATTGGAAGATTCTTAGTACAAAGTTTTTATGGGATGTTTTAGAGATGAAATATTGTTTGAATGAGAGGAATGATGCTGAAGATATTGCTCTTGAAAATGATCCCATATTTGATTGTGAAACTGAAGACGCAATGATGGGTGATGAATGTGTGTCTGTAACTGAAACTTGTGATGATGAAAACACATCCATTATTGTAGAACCTAAAAGTTTTCCTGATACAGAAATCAAGTTTGATGAGACTTATATACCTCATGATGAGTGGATCAATTTGATGATTGAAAAACATCTTATTGATGAATTATTGTTTGGTGAGAAGGAAGGCTTATCTTCACATACATATCAAATGCAGAACATGCTTGTAGCAATAGAACTAAGTGAAGAGGCTGAAGGCATAACTATGTCAACAGAGAGGGATGGAGTAGGGAGAGATGGAGAAATGAAAGCTCTCCTGAAGGAGTAGGAAGACAAAAGAGAATGTGGTCCTCTTTATAAATCTAACATTGTTTTTTGTGTAGATATTGGGAGGCAAGAAAAAGCAATGAATTTTGAAGAAGAATTGAAGTTTCTTGAAGCATGGCTTGAAACACCATGTCTTTATGAAGTCAAAATGGAAGTTGCATTAATGAAAGATGAAGACATCATCGCTAGCGTCAGATGATTGACACCAGAAATAATGAGAAGGAAAATTCTCCTATCTAGCTTGCCATAATTCTGAGAAGGGTGAGAATAAGAATTCAAGCTTTCCTTCACAGGGGAAGAAATGAGGTGAAGATACAACACTACCTCATGGAAAAGAAAGTGAAGCTGAAGCCTCATCCACAAATGAACAAGTATGGGCTCTGCTACAAGAAGACAAAAATGAAAGCTCTATTTTTTACCATTGTAAGCCTAGCTGAGACTGAGACCAGCAAGCGTATGTTATTTTTTAGCACCCTTTCTCCATTAAGGGGGAGTGTTATAATTAATGGAGAAAGATACAGTTAGTTGTTTTAAGGATAGGATTGAGACTCTAAGATTAGGTCTCAGATCCTACTATATAGGGAGTAGTTGAAACCACCCTGGTTGTGTGAAAGCCTCTATGTACTAGGTTGTTCTCCTAATCTAATATGTAAGAAAGGGCGTGTATGAGTGTTTGTACACTCTCTAGGTATCTCACCTGGAGAGCCATTTAGGTAATATATTCATATTTTATCAATTAAGAGAAAATGCCCTTTATCTTCCTATGTTAGTTTTTAACTTACAGACACCTGTTATTTAGAATTCGACATGCCTTACCAATGGTTTAAAATGGATGATCATCTTATTCGGAAATACACCTTTCCACTACTATGCCAAGTGCATGTGTAAGGTGTGTGTTACATTTTGCAGTCTTCTAATTATGGTTAATCCTGATAGGTGTCAATTACCAAATGGCATGGTAAATTTAATGGAGCTTTGTAAAAAATTAATATAAACAAGGTTTAATCATGCGATTTAGATATGCATGGAAGTTAGTGGTTTGAATTCAATCCATTGACAATATGGCAACTACAAGAATATACTTGCATATTCAACTTCAAACCGTCCAATCAATTTTTTTGATTAGTAAAATCATTAAAGTGCCCAACTCCAATAAGAGGGATGCCTATCGGCTTAATAATACTTTTTTAATCATTGAAATAACTTTTTGAGAAGTTAATTGTACACACATCAAAAGTGTCGAAGGAACTAAGCATCAGCTATAGAAGTGTTGCAATCGAAACCCATGCATTTGCAACATTTTATCATTCAAGAATCGGGTTAAAAGACTACTCAAAAGAGCATACATAACTAATTGGAAAAAATTGTGTTGTGCAATGATAATAACGCCATGCACTGTTTTGTGGAAAATAACACCATGCGTTGGTTTGTGGCATCATCAAAGGCCATGCAAGATTGATGAAAGTCGTTGAGAAGGACACTAAGTGTGTGTTTAAAATGTACTCCTATTGATGTTTCATTGAAATCACCAAGAACATGATGAGCCAAATCCCCAACGTATCATACAAGTGTCATGGAGCTATAAATATAACATGGCACCTCAAATATATATTCAATACATTCACAGTGGCTTGGAACCTCTTTGATCAAGCTATATGGAATGTGATAAGTGATAAATGTAGAATACTCACGGGCCTGTACATACACAAGATAAAAGCAATGCCACACAATCAATGCATGTGGAACATGAGCGATAAGGCATCAACACCAAGGAAATACCTATGCCACACGTAGTTTTGACCCTAGGGATCTATTGAAATTAAAGAACAATATAATACTATGAACATGTCACAGAATAACTGAAGAGGACCTAACTATCAATGGGCAACCAATGATAGCAAACACAAATTGTTAAATTCCTTAAATTCATTTCTTGCAAAATTTAAGGGATATTGCGACACCATCAGAAAGGGAAATGTAATTAAAAAGATTCACTCAAAGACTGAGCAGATGTTGTGTGTCACAAGATTTGATATAGGAATTTTTTTTGACATTACTTCCACACTAAAAATATATGGAAAACAAAGGAGATCCTCCACAAGTAGTAATTTATTTTCTACAAGTTCCAAGTTAAAAATTCCCATCAAGTCACATTTGTCAACTGTGACCTCTCCCAAGGTCGCAAAATCGCGTTGCAAAGCCTTAAAAGTGTAGCTAGAAATTTTGATCTCAACTAAAATGTGACTATGAGATCGATCTTTATATTAACTCCTTAGTCGCAAAGTCACAGGATTTCAATTGAGAAGGTCAATAGACTATGTGGCCCTCTCTCTCTTGTGACCTTATGACCTACTTTATTCTACGTCTTACCCTCCACTAAGACTATATGACCTATATAAATCCAACTCCTTCCTACAACCTCCATAAGTCCTCCTCTCGATCTCCATAGGTTGCAATTCTCTTCAGAAGATTCACACACCTTCGACGTAGCTTTCTCCATATGTGCCAAAACTCACACATAGTGAAATATATACATTGTTGCATTGAATAGGTTATATATCACTTTAATTCTATGAGAGATGCATGCCGCATCATTATGTGAGAGAAGCATTTGTTAATAAAAGTAATGATAAAATCAATTGGTGTAGAAGTTGTTCTCAATATTTCATTCATAAGTCATGCATTGGGAGTATACACAATTAACCATTGTTGGAAGTTGCATGTAAAGGTCACATTCCCATGGGTGCAACAAGGTCATTAAAATTAGCAGAACATTAAAGGCTCAACCAATAATTGAATGAGATCCAACCTGAGCACTAAGAACAATGGTCACTGGGCTCAAACCTCAAGCAATAATGGGAAATTTGGCCTCACTACCAGTAAGCTCATCCAAGTTATACAAAATTTGAGAAAAGAAAATTTGCTACAACATTTGTAGTCACTTCATTTTCAAATACCATCTATTTCAGCTTTCAAGGAGGCAATGAGATAAGGAAGTCTTATTTACTGTAAATTAGTTCTGATGGACACACATATGGATTGCATTGGTGTTGGAGGTGGGTTTAGGATTGATTATGATGGCACGGTTAACCCACCTAACGTATGAATCAGTTATAGCATGCAATGTTACACAAGAAAAATTGTAATGTCTTGACAAGGTTCACGTCTCCTAAGAGGGGTTTCTCAACAAGTTATTGTGTTTAAGAGTGGTAGAGATTTGGTATCACATATTTTAGTCATTATGTTAATGTATTAAGGGTCAGCCATCAAATAAACAACCAAATTAGTGGGCAGCTTGGACTCTCGATCAAATCTCACATAATGAGGGAGAATTTTCTCACAGGTTGCAAGATAAGAGCAACGGTAGATTCAATGGCCATTGAATATGTGATCTATGACCTTCCCTTGAGCCCTGTCACATTGGGTCACAAAATCACAAGTTGGTGTCTTAGAAATAAAGCCATAGAATATGACTTACGCTATGCATCCTCCGCAATCACAGTTCCCAATGTGACCTCCACAAATCCCAATTCTTTCCTACTATATAATAGGTCACAATGCCTTTCTTCGAAATCACCATTGTATGGAAGGCTCAAGGAATGGTTCAAATTAAGCATATCTACATACACAACTTAAACTGCACATGTGAATAACACAAGTAATGCAGGGAAGACATTATGTGAAGAGAGTTGTTGCTCTTTTAGTTTGATAATGATTTGATAAGACCAATATGACCACACTCCATTTATTTTATCATTTAAGTCACTGTGTCATGTATTTTGGACTGTATAAATTTTAGGTCATGTGTCAAATGTGGCCTGTCCAAAGTCACATTTTCAATTGCAACTGTCAATTCTCCCAGTTATGGTGTCTTCACATAATACTCATCTTATGATCAACTTCAAAATGTAAATAGAAGACCACATTATATAACAATTCTTAGGTTCATAAGGAGAGTTGGAAGACACACTGAAAATTATCGATGGTCTTTGTTAGGTAGAGGAGATGACCAAGGCAAGGAAGCAATGTTTGTTGCCAAGTTTAATTATCTACATGGGCTAAGGGAAGGAGGAAGATTGTAGGAAGCCAAGGGTCTAATGAAACAAATGCTCACCAAATGGTGCTCAACCAAAATTGTTATAACTCACTTGCTAATGCATCTTGTAAAGAATAAAATTCTTGTGGCCATCAACATTGTAGGAGGATTTAGAATTTTGGGCATTACTTCGGAAGCCTTATTTATATCCATAGGCCTACAAATCATCGCAGATCCTTTGGTATTTTACATAAAATACTATTTGATGAAGTACCTATTATATCATGTCACAAAGGCCACTTATTAGGATTAAGCAAGTGTTGAAATACTTGACTCGGGTCCAAGGAAATTGCTCCAAAAATATGAGAACATGATCCCTTCCAATGTGATTTGCAAGGCTGGTTTGAGAGATGCTAAGGCTAAACTCGAAGCACCATTATTAATGTTTGAAAAAAGGTAGATGTTTGTATTTATTTCGGTATTAATTGTGAACGTTTTGAAACCCAGAAAAAACCCTGTAGAGGTCATTGTGCATTGACAACATTGTAGCATAGAAAATGACTATACAGGGGTCCAAATCAATGTCTTTGTTTCAATTAATTGATTGTGTTTTAATGTCTTTCTTTGTTTGTAAATATATATGACCCATGTCATTTGTTTACAGGTGGAAGAGAGGGAATGAAATGTTGATTTGCATGGAGAAATCTAAGGTTTCTCACAAGTGTCTGCACAACTAGGGTTTCCATTATTAGGCAATTTTTCTCCTTTGAAGCTTAAAGAATTCCAACAAGGTCAAGGACACAACATCAAATGGGCACATTGGCATGAAAATAGGCTTATCTCATGACCAAGAAACATTGACAATGAGTACTCTAGGGTTTCTAAGAACCCTCTATACTCACCGCATGTCTTCTCTACTATCATAAATCTAAATATCTCTCATCATGATGCCAACAACTACACTGAGATCAATTGGGCATGTATTAGTCATTAGATATTAGAGAGCTATGGAGAAGTCCAACAATCATGAGGGTAGGTGAAGGTCACAATAGGTTAACACTCACCTCACCTCTATAAATATACTCTCGTGTGTCATTTGAATGGACTTTTATCACTTGAGTTAGGACTAGCATTAAATAGTTTATATGTGCTTGAAGAGCTAGAGGCACTCAACTCTTCACAGCTTGTAGGGTGAGATGTAGTGAGGCAACGGTTGGACATATGAGAATCTTTGGTTTCCCTGTCTACATTCATGTTCCTAAGGATAAAAGGAAAAAGTTAGAACTTTCATGAAAGAAATGAATATTTTTGGTTATGGTGAATCATCAAAGGCCTATAGAATCTACATTATAGAATAGTGATGGATTGAGGTCAACCGAAATGTCACCTTTTATGAGAAAGTTGCATATTGGAAGTATAAGGAAGTCTTTATGGATTCATATTATGAAGGAAAGAAATATAGTTCTAAGTAAGAAAATTCATGTTCTATAGAATGTCCCAAAAGGGCCTTGTAAATCAGTGGAATTGGTTGTTGTCCCAGAAATCAGGAAGAGACCAACATGGCTTAGATATAAATTGGAAGAAACAGAAGGGCATGCAAATCTTGATGGAACATCTAAAGAAATGAAGAAACCTAAAAGGTTTTCTAGCTATGTAGCTCTTATGACTAACCTTATTGATGCATATCCTTCCACTTATGAAGAAGCATCTATCTAACAAGTATGGAAGGAGGCCATGAATCAAGAATACCAATCCATTATGAAGAATGATGTTTGGGAGATTGTACCAAGGCTAGAAGAGAATTCAGTGGTGACTTCTCAGTGGATATACAAGATCAATCTTTCTCTATATGGAAGTATTGAAAAATACAAGGTCTGATTCATCGCTAGAGGGTTCTCTCAAAAAGAGGGAGAAGATTTTGATGAGAACTTTCTCTAGTTTCCAAGTACATCTCCATTAAATATATCATTTCTCTTGTTGCTTCGTTGGGATGGAATTTACGTCAAGTGGATGTGAAGACTACCTTCCTTAATGGTGTAATTGAGGAAGAGGTGTACGTAGAGAAACCTCAAGGTTTTGAGCTAAATGAAAATGAATCCATGTTTCCAGGTTAAAGAAAGCCTTATATGGACTCAAGCAAGCTCCAAGAGTTTTGTATTCTCAAATTGACAACTATCTGACAAGATTTATATTTACCAAGAGAAATGTCAATCTAAGCCTCTATTTTAAGGTTGTGAATAATGAACCTATGATCTTACTGCAATATGTTGATGATTTGTTTCTATCATGTGCTAAGCCTCTCATCATTTAGTGTAAAAAGTAGTTGGCTTCTAAATTTGACATTAAGGATCTTAGTTTGATGCATTATTACTTGGGACTCGAAGTATGGAAGAAACTTGGAGAAGTCTTCCTTGGTCAAGGAAAATATGTTATTGAGATCCTTGAGAAATTTGGGATGATGAATTATAAATCCATGGCTACTCCCACGATGACTAACTTGAAGAAGTTAAGAGGCTGTAAATCCAATTTTGGTAGATCCATCTATGTACCATTGATTGATTGGCTCATTGATGTATTTGGTTAATACCAAGCCAAACATTTGCTTTGTTGTAAACACATTGAGCCAGTTCGAGGTGGAACCGAGACATCAACATTGGATTGCAGAAAAACATATTTTGAGATATATACATAGTACATTGAACTATGGTTTGAAATAAGTTTCAAACAAGGATGTACATTTTCATGGATATGCAAATGTTGACTGGAAAGGAAGTGTTGATGACAGGGAGACCAATTCAGGGTTGTGTTTTAGTTTGGGATCTACTATGATATCTTTGATGAGTAGGAAGCAGATATGTCACACTCAACACTGCATAAGAAGAATATATTATAGCCAATGAAGCATGTACAGAAGCAGTGTGACTTCAAAATTTGTTTGCAATATTGTTTGACCAAGAGTTAGAACCAATTTGGATACATTGTGATAATCAAAGATGTATGAAAGAATCTAATGTTCCATGACAGGTCGAAATATTGGGATCAAGTACCACTACATATGTGACATGGTATAAGGCTCAAGTACATCTCCACCAATGAGAAAATAGTTTATGTTTTGAAGAAGTTGTTGCCCAAAGAGAAGTTTTTATACTTCAGAGACAAGTTGGGGATTATGGATATTACCTCTTTCGTTGAGAGCGAGTGCTAATTTTATATGAGCATGGATGGTCTGAGAGGACCAGAGTGTTCACTAGATAGGGTTTAGTGAGTGTCTCTTAGTGAGGAGACCTAATTACTCACTATGTAGGGTTGTTTAAGGTATGGACCTAATCACACACCATGAAAGGGTGGAGTGAGGGATTTCAGTATTTGGACCTGATCACACACCAGGGAAGGGTGTAGTGAGGTCTTTCAACATTTGGACCCGATCACACACCAGGGAAGGGTGAGGTGAGGTCCTTGATCATCTAGAACCGATCACTAACCAAGGAAGGGTTGAGTGAGGTCTTGGCCCAAACTACTCACTAAGGAGGGTGAGTGAGTGCTTTCTAGTTGAGTTACTATCTCAACATTTTTGCCTAGTGAGAGTCCTTGGGATTTGAGGACTAATCACTCTGAAGGAGAGAATCCTTATATGGTGATGATAAGTCATGGGTTAGGTACCACCTTGGATATGGACACTGCTGGATGTTGATGATAAATGATGATGTTGACTATGATTTGAGATAACCTTTTCTTAGAGAAAATTGTCAACTTGAGAATATATATGAAGGACATTATGTATACCTCCCTAGTTAAGAGGGGTTGTTGAATTTTGTAATTATGGTCTATCTTCATAGTGTATATTTTTCCACTTAATGCATTTATATTAATTATTATAAAGTATATTTTAAGTGATAGAGTCAAAAGAAAATTATGTTTTGAGTCAAGTTCCATTTAGACTTTTGAAAGAGGAAAATTGAAATTTTTGAAACTAAAATTTTTGGCTCCAAGTTTGTCAATTTGTCCCAGGAAAAGGACACACCCATTTGACCCGAAAAATCATTATATAAAGGTAGCTTGACCTCATTCTCGCACCACAAATTTGCACTCTCTCAAGAAGAAATTGTCTAGGCATCCTAGTGATGATAAAAAAGGTTAAGGAGGATGAAACAAAGGATGAATTTGATCTATTTCTCTCTCTCTCAAGCTCACATGTGTGGATATACTCTCTCTCTCTGCGTAGTTTATATATTTCTGGGAATTATCTATTGCACAGGCTGAAATTTATAGATAATTACTCGAGGTCAAAATTCTAGGATTTTGGTAGTTGCAAGAGAACCGAAATTTTGGGTTAGATCAGGCAGAGTGAAGTGTTGGATTAGTTTGGGAGACTTGACTTTGGGGGGTTGACTAGGTTTGACCATAGGTCTAAGCGTGTCTCTTGCTGAAAAAAATAATTTCTCTATTGAAAATGTTATTTGTGTTTTCCTCTTTGTGGTTTTTCCTAGGGTAAATCTTGTCTTCTCTTTGTGCATTATGATCTCTATTATTCTACTATTCTTTTATGGTTGAAATTCTGAATTCTAATTTTTGAATGATATATTGGAATAATTTAAAATAAGATCAACATCAAAAGAAACTATCAGTTCTTCAGAAATATTTTTCTTGTATCTATTGCACTTATAAAATCAACATAGGGTTTCTTATTGTTTCTTCATGATAAAAAGGCCTCAAAACCTCATTTTAATATAACTCATAAGGCATGTAGCCATCACATCTCTTATCAAAGATAAGCTACCATCACTCGAGCTAGTTTGCTTTCATTCTGCATGTAAAGAATTTTCAACATTTTTTATTTATTAATTGACATTCATTTTCATTATATCTCTATATTTCTATTTTAAATCTATATTTCATTTCGTTCCTTCATGAATCTAGATTAGTGTTATCAGAGTGGTTTCTCTTTTTTTCTATGCATCTTCCCAACTAGGTCAAGTTATAAGGAGTTTGGACTCAAACTACTTGAGCCCTTGAAAGACCAGACTCATTGACCTCGATGACCTCCCATGGCAGAAGAAAAGAAAGATGACAGAGTAATAGATCTTATCAAATTGTTGCTTGAAGAAGCCTTCGAGTGAAAAAGGAATGAGGTGATGGATAATTTTTCCCATATCCTTCTATGGATACCAATGGGTGACACATCTTCATCCAACAGTCACTTTGGAGGTGCCACCACCTTTAAGGTACAAGTTAATTTTGACATTACTATATTTGAAGGCCAGATAGACATAAATGCTTTAGATCAATGGTTAAATATGTTGGAAGGATATTTTCAATCCATAATTTTTCCGATAGAGAAAATACTACTTTTGTACTCCTTAAGGTCACCCCCCATGTAAAGCAGTAGTGGTAAACTTATTATGAGAAAAGGGCTAAGGAGGAATCCTCACTATTTTTAGTCACACACTCTTGGGAACTCCTTTCGAGATGTTGTTAAGGAATGATATTACTCTATTGAGAGCTATAAAGACAAGTGCATAAAATGGACCATGTTATGGTAGGAAAGGGACCCACAAGTGCCAGAGTTCATGAATATCATTCATACCCTACACATGAAGTTGCGTATCAAGGACTCTAAGCGACATCCAGTGCTCAAGTACCATGGATTTAAGCACAAATACATCTAGGAAGAAATGGAGTTCTTGGACATCTCCTCTCTTGGTGCAACATACTAATATGATTTCAAGATCGGATAGAATTTTAGATAGAGGAAATGAGACTTTGGATTGATGAATTAGAAGCGGAGAAAGGGCACCCCCAAACCACAAAATACAGGACAGAGCCAAGGTGGAATGGCCCATACCAACCCATTGAATCCACAAGAAAAGAATAATAATGGGAATACGAAGAAAGATGTAGGAAAGTGGTGGGAGTTCCATAAGAGCCCCACTCACAACATAAATAAACGTTGTTCAAAGAAAGCATTGGTGGTTGAGATGAAAGCTTCAGATTCAGATACATGTTTTGACTCCGATCCAAAACCCAACAAGGGGAAACATGTCATTGATACAGAACCCAACACCACCATTTCCACCACCAAGGTCAAGAAAAGTGATCCTAAAGATTGGAGGAGGGTGACAGTCTCTTCCACTCATAGATGTGGGTGAAGGGTGCTCTAGTGTAGTTCATTGTCAATAGTGGGACTTAATAGAACCTCATCTTAGAAGAGGTTGTTCAGCGGTCGTGCTTGTCAACAACACCACACCCACAACCATATACGATCAAGTGGCACCACCAAGGGAAATATCTCTGCATCAGTCAACAACGTCACCTACCCTACAACATCAAGCCTTCCACAGACGACATATTGTGTGAGTTTTCTCCCCTTGAATTTTGTGATGTTTTATTAGGCCAACCATACTTATAGAAGAGTCATGTTGTGTATGAGTCCAAACCTCATACTGTTATTATTACTTTGTGTATCAATCTATAGAAGATACCAAAGGTAGCCCCACCTAATGCCATTTCTTTGACCTCTACTAAGAAATGTAGTAAGATCAACTCCCAAACTAGGAAATATTTTTTCTTCCCGATACGCTCTTAAAGTATGGAGAAGATTGTGGACACATTAATGGCCTCCAGAAAAGGTTCCTCCCCATAGCAAAAGCAAGTGGATAAGGTCGTGGAAGAGTACAAGGACATCTTCTCCTCACCCATGGGGGTACCTTTACACTGTCATGTCAAGCATTCAATTGATCTAACCCCTAGTGCACGTCTACCTAATGGGCCGATCTATAGTTGCTCTCTTCTAGAAAACAACAAAATCAAGTAGTAGATCTAGAAGTTGCAACAAAAATGGAGCATCCACCTAAGTTCCTCACCTTGTGGGAGCCTAATTATATTCGTACAAAAGAAATATGGGACCTGGAGACTCTGCATTAATTATTGAGCACTAAAAAACTCATAGTTAGGAACAAATACATGATCCCACATATTGATGACCATATTGACCAACTCAAGGGGGCTAAGTACTTCAACAAGATTGATTTGAAGTTCATATATCACCAAGTTCCAATAGAACCCATGGATGTATGGAAGACCACCTTCAAGTACAATTAGGGTATATTTGAGTGGTCAGGCATGTCCTTTGGGTTGAAAAATTCCCCCACAAAATTTATGAGGCTAATGGATGACATCTTGTGTCCTTTCACCAACTTGTTCGTGGTTGTATATCTAGATGATATGCTCATATTCAATAAGAGTTGGGCACAACACTTGTAGTATTTTTGGTAGGTCCTTCAAACCTTGTAGAAGCATAAGCTATGCCCCAACATGAAGAAATACTTCTTTAGAATGGACCAAGTCCAATATTTGGGCTACATAATTGATGAGCAAGGCGTGCATGTGGATCTAGCTAAGATCCAAGTCATTCGGGATTGGCTGGCCTATATGACTCTAACAAAGCTTCACAACTTCTTCAGCCTTGATAAATTCTAATAGAGATTCATGTTGGGGTTCTCTCATATCACTTCACCCTTAAGTCAAGTTACCAAAGAAAAAGAAAAAGGATTTTTCTTTTGGTCCAATTCACAATAGAAGGCATTCATTGAACTGAAACACCGCCTTTACTCTACATAAATCCTCACCTTATCAAACCTACAACAACCATTTGAGATTGATATAGAGACCTTTGATTATGTTATTGGTGTAGTCCTCACTCAACAAGGGCATTCAATGGCCTATCACAATGAGGCACCCTATGATATTTTTCAAAGATACCCCACTTATGATAAGGAAATGTATTATATCATGCAAGCCTATCGAAAATGGAAACATTATATTCCGAGGAAGGAGACGATCATCCACATGGATCACTGAACTCTTTAATTTATGGAGACATAGGGGAGGTTTCTAATGATTGCCATAAAAAATAGTCCACATATCAATAAAAATCTCATTTTGAACATTAAATACAAGAGGGTTAGTACTAATCATGTTGTATACTACCTCAACCAATCCCTGGTTGTGACACTAAGCACAATTCTCAAGTCTTATGGGCACGTGACCTCTAGATGTACACAATTTTATGATGATGACTCAAAATTTGGTACCACCTAGAAGATGGTTGGAAAGTTAGTTCTAGACTTCCACCTTTAGGAAGGACTATAGTTGTTTTTGGGACATCTTTGCGTTCCTTCAAGCTAGTGTGCCAAGCTGATTTGAGAGGTGCATTGCAGTCAGGTCCCAAGACACTTTGGTGTGGAGAAGACAGTGAAAGTCTTGTAAAAGTATTTTTATTATCCAAAACTCTGACAATGTGATGGAAAATACATGAAATCATGCACTTTTTGTGCCATTTCCAAGCCAACCATTAATAAGTAAGGAACTTACACCCATCTTCCTATTCCTAGATGACCTTTGGAATCCATATCCATGGAATATTTGTCTGGCCTTCCTTCTACCAAGCATTGCAATGACTATGTGAACTTTGTGTTCTTTGATAAAATTTCTATGATGGCCATATTAACTTCCTACAAGAAGAGTATCACAACAAAATCCATTGTCAAACTCTTCTTTGAATGCATGTGGGTACATTTTGGGATCCCACAAACCATTATATCATATCAGAATAGTAGGTTCCTAAATGCATTCTAATTGAGCCTCTAGTCATTGTTGGACACCAAGCTCACCAAGTAAACTGCAATATTCCACCCCTAGAATGATTTCTAGATGGAGTTCATCAATAGGATGATAGTGCACATACTATGCATGTACAACTCTAACCATCCAAAAACATGGGATAAGAGTCTCCCTTATGTGCAATGCAACTACAACAAAGTTCTCCATATCTCAACTAGCCATAACCCCTTTGAGGCAGGTCTGCGATTTCAGCCATTATGTCTCATCAATGTTTCAATGCCACTTGCAACTATACAGAAAAAATCTGCACATGTTCAATATGAAGATAATAAAGGCATCAAGTTTATTGAAAACATTCAATGCATCTACCAGCAAGTTCATGATATCATGGATAAAGTCAATATTAAGTACAAACAACATCATTATCAACATTGGGTGCCTCATAAGTTTTAAGTGGGCAACAAGATTTGGTTGCATTTCTAGAAAGAAAGCCTTTTTGGAGCCCATCAAAAGCTTCTACTACTGTGATACATGGCTTACATCATAACCAAGGTTGTGGGTGATGACATTTTTAAATCAAGTATCCCACCATTCTTGGTTTGCACCTAGTATTAAATGTAGACCTCCTTCAACTATACTTTCCATCATTGTCATTAGGGAACTTTTGAGGTCTAAAATGGGCCTCCTAAGGAAATTATAAAATAATAGTGGAAATAATAAAATAAGATTAGATTACTTCATCAAATTTTAGAGGAAAAAAAGGAAAAACTATTTTTTCAACTTGTAGTTTCAGCTTATCTCCTTATGGGTTTACTCAAATTTTGAGTGGAA
>APFE030011176.1:62330-93696 GCA_000404065.3 Pinus taeda
ACCACTTCAGAAGCTCCAACCAGAAAATTAATTAACTGCAGTTGATTTCCTTAATTTAAGGAAATTACTGCAGTTGGTTTCCAAAAATTAAGGAAAGACTGCAGTTTAGTTCCATAACTGTAGGTTACAGGTTGGCAAAAATTAATGGAGTTTAACATTGATTCCACACTTTCCAAAAGGCCGGGAGAGATGGTTGCATTGCCTAGGCGTTTCTCTTCGTCTGTAGATACAATGCTTCAGTTTATGAAAGAAATGGATGCCATCAAAGGTACGTTAAACATGATTACTATACAGGGGGGCTTTGAAGAGTTTGAAGATGAGAATGATATGCATTGCACTGCTTACTTGAGCAAGATGTTCAAGGTTTATTCTCATGATTTATTCAAAGGAACCGAAAGATCAGGAGGCCATTTTATTTGCGAGGAAGTAAGGTTACTAGAAGAGGCACAGGGAATCACTCTTTTCAAATTTTTATCTCCTCATGCTCTTAAAAGTTTGCTGAAGAATCATGTTGATTCTGTGTCTGAAAAATGCAGAGACTTAGTTGTCCATGTCTACGACTACTGGACAAATTCATATGTCGCGTTATTGATCTCAAAACACAGAGCTATTCGAAGTTGAAGTTAGTATCAAGGAGAGCTTTTCAGGCTCTCATTGGCAGAAAAAAGGATGAGTGGGTTAAGTATGTTGATGATATGATGGAAATGGAGAAGCGAATAGTTATCACAATGAATCCTAGTTATGCCAAATTCTTCTTCAAGTTGCAAGAAAAGTTGGTTGAAAAAGACATTCCTGAGGCTGGCTAACCAGATTCCACTCCATCTGGGGTTCATAGCGCAAAAGTTGGTTGAAAACGACATTGTCGCTCAGACTGTAAAGCATGTAGCTGAGCCAGGTTTAAAAATGATGGATCAGGTGCTTGAATAAAGTCCAGTAATAGCTACTAAGAGAAAGAACCTCAATAACAATGTTGAACGGTTGAGGCAGCCAAAATCTGCTCTGTTTAAACTCATTGGGAGCTTGCAAAAGCTCAGTGTCAATGATGCCTAAAGCATTATCAATGGTTAAACATTGTTGCTAAGTAGCCTGCATTTTGTGCATTTCCATTTTCATAGTTTTTGTCACTTCAACCGGTTTAGGGGTAGATGAATTTTTTAAGTTATTTATGAAGTTGTCCAGGACTATACACATGTTGGAAATATTAATCCCAACCATCGTGTTAAACACCGTGACAGCAGCCATACTTGTCAGAAGTATTTTTGCAGGTTGCATCTTTGTTTGAAGATGGAAGGACTAAAGCCAGAAAAAAAGTACCGCGCGAACCATTATGCAGCACATCACAAAAGCTAAGGAATTTAATGAAGTTTAGTAAATATGAGCAAGCATTTACTACGCGACTATTGCCCATACTCCATAGACACTTGTGCGATTACTGTCCACACTCAACAACAACAACGTATTAATTATTTGCTCTGTCATGTATTAATGTAAAACGGTAGGTTGAGATAAATATGTATGTAAAAGTCATTTTTCAAGTTAGAGACAGAGAGACCCAGAGTCTGTGAGGAGAAAATGGTGGAGCAAATGTTGGTGGGCGCCTGAAAACCACTGTTACTGTGTTTCACTGTGTGTTATTCCGCGTGAAATGTAAATCACTGTAAACCTTGTTTTACTTGGTGAATGAGTCGTAGTTTCATATGAATGTATTTTCATGAATTAGAAATTAATACTAAGTTTTTATTGTCCACTCAGATTTATGTGGACCAATGCAGACACCATCAATTGGTGGAAGCCACTATTTATTGACCTTCATAGATGATTATACAAGGAAGACATGGGTCTATTTCTTAAAACAATAAAGTGAAGTGTTTGAGCGCTTTTGCCAATACAAAGCTCTTGTTGAGAAGCAAAGCGGACACTACATCAAAGTCCTTAGGACTGACAGAAGTGGTGAATACATCTCAAATGACTTCCTTCAATTTTGCAGGGAGCATGGAATTCATAAGCAATTTACAACAAGGTATACACTTCAAGAAAGTGGTGTGACAGAAAGGAAGAATAGGACCATTATAGAAATGGCAAGAAGTATGATGAAGGAAAAGCATTTGCCAAATTATTATTGGGCTGAAGCTATCCCTTGTGCATCATATATCTTGAATAGATGTCCAACCAAAAGCATCCAGAACATAGTTCCTGAAAAGGCATGGAGTGGAAGAAAGCATAGTTTCACCCACATGAGAGTTTTTGGATGTGTGGCATATGCACATGTCCCAGATGAGTTGAGGAAGAAGTTGGACAACAAGGGGGAGAAACATATATTTTTTGGATACAGTGATGAATCCAAGGCATACAAACTTTACAATCCATTAACCAAAAAGGTCATAATCAGCAGATATGTGCAATTTATAGAAGAGGAAGCATGGGATCGAAGTTTAGAAAAGACAGTCAATGTCAAACCATGTATACTACATGAGGACAAAGAGGAATTAACAACAGCAAGTAATTCCTCAACAGTGACTCCCTCTACTCCTATTCAAGCGCAACAAAGCAGACAACAAGCAACACCATCAACAAATAATAGGGCAGCTTCGCGTAGCCAAGCAAGTGCTTCTCCAAGCACACCGCAAAGCGCAACACCAAGTGACATGTCAATCCCGTCTTCAACAAGCACAAGAGTACTAGAATTCAAAAATTTAAATGAAATTTATGAGCAAGATGAAGTTGATAGTAGCACTAGTTTGAATTCCTTATTTGCCGTGTTTTGTCATGTAGATGACCCAATCCATTTTGAGGATGTAGTCAAAGAAGAAAAATGGGTTGCGACAATGGAAGAAGAAATAGAAGCAGTGGAAAGGAATTACACATGGGAGTTAGTGAACCTTGCGAAAGGAAAACATGTCATTGAAGTAAAGTGGGTCTATAAGACCAAAAGTAAAATTGAGGGAAATATTGAAAGGCACAAAGAAAGGCTAGTTGTCAAAGGATACACGTACCAACATGAAAGAGATTACGCGGAGATGTTCGTGCTAGTCGCAAGGTTGGAGATAGTGCGCACATTTGTGGTGATTGCCGCACAACATAAATGGATAGTGTATCAAATGGACATAAAATTAGCATTCTTGAATGGAGTGATGAAAGAGGAAGTGTATGTTGCATAATTGCTTGGTTATGAGGTTGAAGGCCAAGAAGACAAAGTGTATCGATTGAGGAAAGTTCTTTATGGGTTGAAGCAAGCACCACGCGCATGGTATAGCAGGATAGATGCCTACTTGTTGGACAATGGTTTCAACAAATGTGACAGTGAGCCTACTCTCTACATCAAAGAGAGCGATAGTAAGATTCTAATTGTTGTCTTATATGTAGATGATTTGATTTTTACAGGGAGTAATGATTTCCTCATCGCTGATTTCAAACAAGTCATGAAGAATGAATTTGAAATGACTAACTTGGGGTTGTTAAGATATTTTTTGGGTATAGTAGTGAAGAAAACATAAAATGGCATTTTTATCTCTCAAGCGAAGTATGTGGCAGACATTTTGGAGAAGTTTAAAATGCAGAACAACAAGCCCGCACCAACTCCAACTGTCATGGAATTGAAGTTCAGAAAAGAAGATTGCCGCAGTAATGTCAATATGACATTATACAAAAGCATGATAGGCAGCTTGATGTATTTGACCTCCACTATGCCGGATATAATGTATGCAGTAAGTTTGGTGTCAAGGTTCATGGAAACACCCAAGGAGACACATTGACAAGCATCGAAAAGGATTATAAGGTATGTCAATGGGACAAAATAGTATGGCGTTTTGTACATAGCAACAAGTGATTTCAGGTTGGTTGGTTACACTGACAGTGATTGGGCAAGAAGTGTTGATGATAGAAAGAGCACGTCAGTATATTTTTTTCATTTGGGTTCCAGAGCCATTTCATGGGCCTCCAAGAAGCAGCCACTAGTGTCACTGTCAACAACAGAAGCTGAATATGTCGCATCAACCGTAACAACGTGTCAGGGAGTTTGGATTAGAAGAATGTTGAGGGATGACCAAGAGAGAATGACAACTATTTTCTGCAACAACACCTCAGCAATTGCATTGTCAAATATTTTTGTATTTCACAAGAGGACCAAGCATATTGATGCTTAAAATCATTTGATTAGAGAGTTGATTAACAATGATAAAATTGCATTGCAGCACTGTAGGTCACAAGAACGATTCGCTGATATCTTCACAAAGCCATTGGGACTTGAAAGTTTTGTTTATCTTAGAAATTGTTTGGGAATTGTCAATGATGGCAATTGTGATTAAGGGGAAGTGTTGGAAATATTAATCCCAACCACCGCGTTAAACACCCTGACAGCAACCATACTTATTAGAAGTAATTTTGTAGGTTGCGTTTTTGTTTGAAGATGGAAGGACTGAAGCGAGAACAGAAGTACCGCATGAACCATTCCACATAAGATAAGGAATTTAATGAAGTTTAGTAAATACGAGCAAGTATTTACTGCGCAACTATTGCCCATACTCCAGAGACACCTGCGCAATCACTGTCCATACTCAACAACAACACCATATTAATTATTAATGTAAAATTGTATGTTGAAATAAATATATATATAAAACTCATTTTGCAAGTCAGAGAGAAAGAGAACCATAGTCTCTAAGGAGACATCGTTATGGTTTAAGTTGACTTTCTTCTTTGCTTAATCTCAACATATACCAAAATATTGGTGATGGTTAAATTTTGGTGCTCGTTATTCCGTGTTTTGTTTTGTGCATTTGCATTTTCATATCTGTTTGTCACGTTAACAAACGCATGTGTAGATGAATTTATAAATTATTTATAAAGTTTCTGGAAATAAAAATTTGAGATTCCTTTTAACTGGTATGCTAGTTATTAAAGCTTAAGATGTCTCAAAACATTCTTCTAATTTTTTTTTTTTTTGGTTTACGGTCTTAACCCATCTTATTCTTTGTTCTGGTGTTAACACACCTTAAATTTTAAGGCTGATGCTATGCTTTTCATAATTTGCATTTTGTTCATTTACATTCTTAAAGGTTGAATGCGGTATTCAAGTTTGAGTTTCGTGAATTACATTTTTTATGACGTAAACAAGTTTCTCTGTAAATGCAGACGTGTGAATTGTTTTATGAAGCTTCACAGAATTTACATACCAGTTTTAATGTTTATGATGTTTCCAAACGTCATTATGATTCAATTAAACTTTACTTTGATTTTAGACATTAAAATCCATTCATCGGAACTTCGTGCAATAACATTTTAATCTCATTTCGCTTGGATAATTTTAGACGTGAATGGATTTGTAAATTTGTCGATGAGATTTCTCATAATATTAATATAAGTGTATATGTATATGGTTTTTAATGTTCTTACTTTTAAAACATTATTATTATTATCATTTAATATAATTTATAATTTTTTTTATGGATCGTTTAAATCATTTTTTAGAGACCGTTTTGAAGATAATTCTTATTTTGATAAAGTATTTTAATAATAAAATGTTGATTTGAATTAGTCGATGGAAAATATTTCGGATGGTGGGGAGAGTTTAATAATAATTTTTTCATGTGAGTTCCAATCTCATGAGCTACTCGACTGTATATTTTTTAAACGGGGTGGCTTAAGCCCCTGAAGGAATCATTATATTAGGCCAATTTATACAAATTTTTACATTTCAATCTGGAAATGACTTTATTCAAACTATAGATCTATTAAAAAAATTGCTTGGCCGGAGAGAGCTGCGCGTTTGCTACCGCGGGACCGCCATTGGAGCCAACCAGGTGAGTTTCACTATTCATTGCCTCCAATCACGGGCTGCCATGGCCTCACTGCTGGCCCCGCCTTTTACGGGTATGCATCCTTAACACCTTTTGTCTGTTTCCGGAGGATCTTCGACGTGTTTTCAAGCCAGCGTCATGCTTTGCATGTCCATGTCTCTCTGCCACGTTCATGCTCTTCCGTCTCTCACAACCTATCTTTAAATTCCGGGCTTCTCTGCAGTTTACAATTTTCATCCTCTTCGCTCCTAGCGTTTCTGGGGGCAGGGATCCTCCTTGCGCCTCACACTTTATCTCTCACCTGCTTACCTTTTCTTTACCTTGCTCCTCTCTCTGTATATGGTTGGTTCTCCGGCAACACTGTGGGTTCGTCCCCGGTTCAGGTGAGTATATTTCTTTTTAGCTTTCTCCCATATGCAGTCTTCTTGTGGTTTCGCACACATTTCTTCTTTCATTTTTTTCGGGGATGGTTTATGAACGGTTTTTCTCTTGACATAGCTCTCTCTTCAGATTTTAAGTAAAAAACACATATTTTTGGAAGTATAATCATAGTGCTTAACCTCCTGGAGTATGGTTTACTACATGCACTCGGTATCATCCATTACGAATGGTCCCATTCAAGAGTGGTATATCCATCTAACAAGGTTGTGCAGTCTTCTAAACTACACTTTCATCATCCTTGCGGCTCTCCTTTTGGCCTATATGGTTGGGCGCTTGTGCTCAGGGTAATTGCTGCTCACCTTCTGGGGTTTTCTTGGTTGAAGCTTTCCTGATAGACTCACTGGAAGTATGTGTCTCTCTATCCTCAGGTTTTTTAAGTCTCGTTGCTTTATCTATAGCCCTTGCTCCGGTTTTCGTTTAAAAATAGGCCAATGGTGGTGTATTTTCCGTGTCTATTGCTGCTGTCTTGACTGTCGTCCACAGCCATCGGCATAGAATTGTCGCTCCCCACGATTGGCTATCCTCTCTGCTTCCTAGTTTTCCCGTTTGCAGTTTATCCTTTCTCCGGTATCTCTCCCGGAATGTCTAGTTTGAATTTCCCGGCGATCTCTCTAGGGATCCTTTAGGCTGATAACGTCAGCTTGGTCTTACAAAGTCTTTTTGCCGGCGGCCTCTATTAATGTATCTGATCCTTTCGGGCTCCCCTCCTGTACTTGGGAGTCCTTATTTCCATAAATTATTGTTGGTTCCTCCTGAACCTTCACTGGTCGTATCCTTGTCTTTACAGATATATCTTTTTTAGCATCTTTCTTTGTACCTGCCCTCTCTCTTCTGTTAGATACGACCTTCCATCTAGGCATTATGTGACTGCAACACTTCTTCTTCGGGATCTGCTCTTTCTTAACTTCTGTGCCTAGGCTGCTTGGGGCCTTATAGTTGCTTTATCCCTCATCCATGTCGGAAGGCGATGTCTCATCGGACACTCTGCTCTAATTAATGCCACCATCACGGCTGAACGGGCCCATGCTTCCCCTCTTAGCTGGCATGCCACTGTGGATGATATGGTCATCCCTGGGAAAGCCACTCTGTCCCCTCCTATGGATAGGGCCCGCCCTCCATCTAGTGGGCCAGACGACAATTTGGGGGCCCAATCTGCACCAGCAAAGCCTTTCAACTCCCGGTGCCACCCTATCAAATCAGGCCCCCCTCCTCGGGCAATCACAGTGAACAGTGTTTTCCTCGCGGAACGTATTGACAGTTTACAAAAGCTAGCACTTGTTGGGAAATGGCATTTCCGTATTATGAAGGAATTGGAAATGCGGCAATGGTTGTCCGACAAATGGTCTCCCATATTGGGCTACACGCCCATCATCTCGCGTCTTATGAAGGACTGGTATTCCTTCCACTTCCTCAAAGCGAAGGATCTGGAGCTTATTCTCAGCAAACCTTGGGTAGACGACAGAAGCTTCTTATTTCTGTCTAAGTGGTACATGGGTTTTGACCCATTAAAGAATACGCCTACAAACTCATTGATCTGGGCCAAACTGCCGAATCTTCCACTGGAACTCTGGACATCTGAAACTCTGTCAAAAATAGGGAACTCGATTGGAAAGTTTATCTACGTTGATCCATGGTGTAAAGGTGAACGGGATAAACGGGTCGCATGGATTCTCATTGAGAAGCCATTCAAAGGTGCTTATCCGGAATTCATTGATATTAATTGGGACGGGATGCATATTAGACAGAGAATCGATTTCTAGGGCATCCCCTTCCGTTGCTCTAGGTGCCATAGGACCGGCCACCTCATCAAAGACTGCAAGCTTCGCACTCACAGAAGGCACCACCTGTCTCTGCTCTTAAAGAAAAGGTCACACGGATCTGAGTCTTTCTTCGAGGATTATGGCAATCAGGTCTGCTCCCCGGACTTTCACGTCATGGACCCTTCAAAGGCTTCCGCTCCTTCCCGTGTTCCCTCCCCTCACCCATCCGCGGCGGTCAACATTTCACCCATCCCCGAACCAATTGAGGTGAACTCTGTACCCTCCCCTCCCGTCATGAATCAAAGGGACTTTATGGTGGGCTCTCACACCATTTCGCTTTCCTCCTCTCCTTCACCCCCCTCATGCCCACGACTTTCACCATCGTATGGTAACGATAAAGGGAAAGAACTAGCTTATGCTCCCACCCCATGTAACTCTCCATCCAGTTCGCCTCTCAATACTCTCGAGAGTGACATTGACCTCTTTATCCAACGGAATCCTTTAGAATTTGAGCCCCTCACCATCCACAAGCCATCCAGACCCCATCACCTCTCCATCAGCCCAAATTCAGCCAAAAACATCACTGTAAGGAAAAAAAAAAGGGTGACAGCCGGCATTTTAGAGGAAGAACGATTGCTTATGATTTAGGTATTACTAATCTTTCACTGGTGGAGGTGCCTATTATGGAATCTTCCGCCCCTCAGCCTCTTAGAGCAAGCACGGCTGGTGAATCTTCACAATGACCTTTCTCATTTCGATGAACATTCGGGGTTTGGGCGCCTCCCAAAAATTCCTGGTGCTCAAAAATTTCTTTTTTCAGGCACGTCCAAAAATTGTCTTTATACAAGAAACCATGCATCCGTGCTGTGTGACCATTGCTTTTTTCAGGAAAATGTTCTCGACTTGGTTCATGGTCGCTACAGGAACCATTAGCTTATCAGGTGGTCTTGCTGTCCTCTGGGATCCTAAATGGATCGATGCTATAGCTTTTAAGTGTTGTGCCGGTATCATGCTCTCGGCTACGGTCAGGGGTCATGCACAATGTTTGAATCTCCTTAATGTCTATGCTCGTTACAGGAACAAAACTCTTTTTTGGGACATATTTTTTGCCTCCGGAATTCTAGATATGGATTCTCTGTTGATTGCTGGGGACCTTAACGTCACTCTCAGTCCTAACGAATGTTGGGGAAATTGCAGGGAACGAGACCCACTGTCTGACAAGATCAGGATGGGGCTCCTCAGTAGTAATCTGGTTGATGTCATTCCTGATCAAATGAAGCCCACATGGGATAATGGCAGAATGGGGCCGCTTTTATAGCCAAGAGGATCGAACGGTTTCTTATTAGGGCTTACGTGATCGAGAAATGGGGTATGCCGCATTCATCCATTGCTAATGATTTTACGTCCGATCACAAACCCATCATTCTTGGTTGGGAGGCTTTTCAAATTCAATAGGATATTTTTGGAGGATAAATCCTTCAATGATATCATCACTAAAAAATGGACGGAGATGAAGGGATCCGATTCGGCTCTCTTTTTAACTTTTCGAGAGAAAATACAGTTCCTCAAAAATTCCGCTAAAGTATGGCAAACACACAGAATCAAACAGGATAAAGAAGAGCTTAACCTCATTCTACAGGAGCTGAACGTTATTTCCACGTCATCCTTCAATGATATGTCGCTGGAGAAAAAGAACCTCATCAGATCTTTAGAAAAAAAGAAACATACCCTCCTCAGTAAAGAAGAAGCGCTATGGCGGCTCAAAAGTAGAGCATTGTGGCTCAAGGCAGGGGACCGCAGCACTAAATATTTTCATAACTTTGCTAATGCCAGGAGGAGGAGGAATTCGATCTGGAAGGTCGAGGATGGGAACGGGGACTTTCTCTTTTCACAGGAGGATATTTCCAATGAGGCTTCACGGTTTTTCCAGGTACAGTACAAAAGGAAACAATTTAATGCAATGGATATGATCTGGGCTGCTGAACATTCGCCTGAAATGTTCGATGAGACTGCATATGAAAAGTTCATCAAACCAGTCATAGAGGACGAGCTCCTTGCTGCCATGAAAGCCTCCAAAAAGGACAAGAGCTCGGGCCCTGACGGCTGGCCCATAGAATTCTTCCTACATTTTTATGACCTGTTCAAGGTGGACCTGTTGCGCATGGTGGAGGCCTCACGAATGTCCAGAAATATTCACTCAGCCCTTTCATCCACCCTCATAGCACTAATTCCTAAAAAGGGAGATTCTGCATCTTTCCTTAATTACAGACCGATTGCACTTTGCAATTCTTTATTCAAAATTATAACTAAAATCATTGCAGAAAGGTTAAAACCGGTCTTTAACCTATTCATCACCAGAGATCAGCATGCTTTTCTGAAGGATCGAAACATCTGGGATGCTGTGGCACTTACCCAAGAATGCCTCTTCTCTCTTCGGACAAAAAAGTCCAAGGCGGCAATTTTAAAGATTGACTTGAAAAAAGCCTATGATTGTGTGGATTGGGGTCTACTCAGGATTTTGTTGGCCAAAATCGCCATGAGATCTAAGGGGATAGAATGGATCATGGCTTGCGTTGAAAATACCAATTTTTCGGTCATCATCAATGGCACTCCATCTCCTTTCTTCAAAGCAGAAAGGGGTCTCTGCCAGGGATGTCCCCTCTCTCCGCTGCTTTTTATCCTGGTTATGAATACCTTAAGAATTCACCTAAATAGGGCAGCGCCCGGTTTTTGTTTCAGACCGATCAAGATGTGCAAGGACTTTTTTTTATCACACAATCTCTTTGTGGACGACATTCTTGTTTTTGCTATGCTGCACAAGGCATCCTGGCAGTGTCCTTTTAACATTTTTTCTAGGTTCCAGTCCGCTTCAGGTATTTGTATTAATAAGGAAAAATCGAAACTATACCACAATGAGACCGATATGGAACTGGTCACATGGATCGCTGCTCTTTCTGGTATAGAAACCGTGCTGATTGAAAAGGGGTTCAAATATCTCGGATTCACTCTCAAGCCATATGGGAACAAGAAGGGGGACTGGTCATGGTTGATGGATCGATTTTACTCAAAAATCTCAAGATGGGAGGCAAGGGTCCTCTCTCTGGCAGGTCGTTATATTCTAGTTCAAGCAGTTCTGTCCCAATTGGCCATATACTGGGCGCACCTTTTTTACATCCCTGCCCCTGTTATCAATAAAATGAAATCATATGCTGCCAATTTCCTGTGGGGAGGAAAATCCCATCAAACCAAAATTCACCTGGTTAAGATGAATTCCATTACCATTTTGAAAAAACTGGGAGGATGGGGCTTACTGGACATGAGAACGATTGGGAATGCTCTCTTATGTAAAACTCTCCTCTGGGGTATATTCGGGAACGGCCCATGGAGAATTTTCATCAAAAGAAAATACTTTAAAGGAAAAAGTATTGCATTCTGGTACAGAAGGAATTCTTTGGGGATCAAGAGAGGATCCGCCATTTGGCTCAGCCTCCGGAAGAATAGGCCGTTCATCATGAGAAATTTTCGGTGGTCGATATACTCTGGGTCAAACGTTTTTATTGGCACTGATCTCATTCACAATGGTCTGGCCTCCCCTCTACCGCAAACGCTGGTATCCTTTCTACACTTTAGAGGTATTTTTACATGGGACAGACTCATTAAATCATGGTCTTTCTCAACCCCCATATGGATGGATGCCGAGGATCTCACATTGCCGCCTTATCTCTGTTCCGTATGGAATTCAGTGCGCCTAACTTTACAGGGTTTAGCCATTAGAAGAACGGGTACTTCAGACGTTTTGGCTTGGAACATGCCCCGTACGCCATCTCCTGTTCGTGTAAGGGACATTTATGCCGCTCTATCACAAATGTCTGCACACTCTATCCAGCCGATATTCCCCTTCCTTTTTTGGAAAGCCGCATGCCCTCTCAAGATGGTTCTTTTTACATGGCTCCTCTTCCAGAACAAGAATCTTTCGTGGGACAATATTCAGAAGAGAGGATGGACTGGACCGAGCCGCTACGCCTTGTGTCATTCAGCTGAGGAGACAAATCTCCACTTGTTCTTCCAATGTCAAGCTTCTCTACAAGTCTGGTACGATCTCTCCTTATCTCTGGATTATCCTCACCTTTGTTTCTCCTCTGTACAGGAAGGTTTTTTCTGGTGGAGCGCATAGTCGGACTCACGGTGCACAATTTTTATTTCAGTGTGTTGGTCTATCTGGAAGTGGCGAAATGATTCCATTTTCAAAAACTTTCGGAGGCCCATATCATCCACATTGCTCTGCATCAAGGCACTCCTTGATTTTCTGGGCATTTAGGCATCCTTTTTTGCAAAATTCCATTCGGTTCTTCTCGCCTTTTCCAAATATTCTGTATAATGACTTTTCTCTGCTGCTGTGGCTTTTCATCTGATTGTATGGTATATGCAACGATCTGATCTCCCCGCACATCTGTGCTTTGTTTTGTTGTTTTTTAACATCACAGTTTTTACCAGCACTCTATGAATTGTTTTTATACCATGAAAGATATTGGTTTATATCCCTTTAAACCGATATATGTAATTAATTATCTTTCTATCAATACACATATGATTTTTCTTCTGAAAAAAATATTCGTCACATCGATCAATCAATCATCAAATCATCAAATATACATATTCGCTGCACAGCAGCATCGCAAATGGAGATCAAAACTGGGCGGGGAGCGTATAAGCCGTCAGCCCCGCCGTTGAATTTTAAAATTTATAGAAGAAAATCTTTTTCAAAATAAACTGTCCACAAAAAAAAGGAGATATAGACCGTATATAAATATACGATAGGAACGATATAGGCTAGAATCGGCGAGCAAAAAAATTCAATAGAAATACTAAAAAAATATTATAAAAGAAATAAATTTAATAGAAATACTAAAATATTATTATAAAAAAATTAAGAAAAATTAAAAGTAATAAAAAAAAAAAACTTTAAAATAAAGTTAAACTAAGGATAAAAGGAAGAATATGGAATAAAACAAAATTGAAAAATGAAAAACTAAAAAATTAAAAATTAAATTTAAAAACTAATGGAAAACTTTTATCTTACCACGAAAGATATATGGGTTTCTTCAATATGGCATTTGGGGTTTTCTATCGCAATAACCTAATTAGTAGATTGTTTTTCGGGTGTTCTCATTTTATGTTGGAGAGTCTCCATTGACTTTAACTATATAGAAATATCTTTCTTATGAAGGACTTTCACAATTTTATTTGTTATATTTTTATTTTTATTTTCAATTTGGAGCGTGAATAACCTTCTTAGAATTAGCTTTCTTAATTTCAATACCCTGCTAGTGAATATGAATTATGAGAATAGCCTTCTTAAGATTACCCTTGTTAATTTCAATACCCTGCTAGTGAAAGTTTTTCAATATCCTCTTTACGTGTTCCTCTTTTGTTTTATGTTTATTGTCCAAGGTTCTTATGGCCAAAATATTTAGAACCACAATCTTGTGTAAAGGGTGATGAGTGCAAATGATCATAATAACTAAATATAGTTGATCACTCATTCTCTGCCATTTTCAAAATCTATATTTAAGTGGATTTAAAACTATGATTTAAATTCATATTTTAAAATTATGAGTCAAATTCAAATTTTTTTTTTGTTAACTTTTATTTAAGTCTTAACATTAATCTACTATTTTATTGGAAGAAATGTTACTTCAAAACAACTAATATGTATCAATTTTTTTTTTTAATTGGTTAATATCTTAACACATATTTAGTGTTAGTGCTTTGTGTTTGATTTTTTTTTAAACATTATATTTAAATTTGAAAAAATAATTTGAAAGGATATTGGTAAATTTTAATTAAAATTATACTATATTATTCTAAATTGAATATCTTTTTATACCAAGCAAATTCTTGAAAATGTTAAGAATATGAGTAAAGAAATACAAATAAAATACAATGAATTATATACATAATAATAACAGGAACATTATTCCATGCTTACTTTAGGATCCCAATCTTATTTATAAACTATATTAGATGCAATATTATATGCAGCGGTACCATGCCATCAAAATCATGTAATCCTAAACCCATGAGTTTTGAACTCTTTTGAGTCATCAATGGATCAAAATTAATTTTAAAAAATTAAAATTTAATTAGTATTATAAAAATAAAATTATATATATATATATATATATGAAAATGAATGAGAAATTGAATTTTAATAGTTTATATTGTATTTTTTCATCCAAAAAGTAAAATTATTCTATATCTTAGAATTTTAAATAATTTATACTGTACTTTTTATCCAAAAATTAAAACTATTCTATATCCTATATATTTTTATTTAGTTTTAAATCATAAAACCCAGAAAGTCCAACTTAATAATTAAATAAAATTGAACTTAAATCATATCCTAAAGCTAAAATATATTGAAAAAATCAAACAATTTTTCATTAAAAATTAAAAAATACACCATAATAGTTATGGCTAATCACATTTATCTATATTTCCATTTTCATTAATTTTATATGAAATCTTCTTCTCTATTCTTTTGGTCATATCTTAAATACTTATGTAAACATTTTTCTAAGAATCTAAATTATGTAATTTTATAGGACTAAATCTCAACAACGAAGCTCATATGTTATTTAAAATAAGAAATATATCATATTAAAATAATATATGATTGTTTGTGATGGTAAATAAATTAAAATCCAATATGATTTGCTATAATTAAGTAATCATGTTTCCTATAAATTAGATTGCCAGCGAGGTTTGCTACAAAACTGGGTAGTTTGAATGTGAACAAGGGAGGTTGCAAGCAATAAGTCAGCTGAGTAAAGAGAAAACAAGGTTAAAGAGAAAACAAGGGATAATCAATGGTTACATTTAACGGATTCCATAGAATGTATACAAGTAGTCATGTTTCAATATGAGTGTTCATTACCTTTAGCTCATGTAAGTGATATGTTCATCTTCATTACCTTTAGCTCATGTAAGTGATATGTTCAACTTAACACTAGGCAAGAATTCCCAAAAGAATTTGAATGAAATCCTCATAACGCTTCCAGTTCCATCAGATACTAGTTCCAACCTTCCCTATTCTCAAAGGAAGTGGGAACTAGAGGCTAACTTGTTAGGATTCAACGAGGTATTGTAAATCCTACTGTCAAGTAAGTAGTTGGAAAAAGAATGTGAGTACCACAACTAGAGAGAGAGAAGCGAATGGAAAGAAGATAACCGAGTGAAGAGACTGAAAGGAAGGAAAGTAAGTGACTGGCCGAAGATTCTGATTCAAATTTTCCCAATTCACGGATTTTAAATTTGCTCAGTATAGACTGAAAGGTATTTGAAATCCTTTCCAATCCATGTGCTCAAAGGAAGGAAACTTGTACTTGCTGGAACTAAAAAGGATAACTCGAGAACATATTCCAAAAAGAAAGTAAGAGATCCATATTCTTTCTATCATCCCAATTTCCACATCAACCTTTCTTCTTCTATTCTCGAAAGTTGGAAGTAGAACTCAATGGAAATATAAGATGCCATATGAGGAGTGAGTCCATTATACAATTTATTACTTGCAACTTCTATTTTTTTACACACTTCCTGTTCCATCAATCAGATACTGCTTCCACATACTCAGAAGATATAACATTAAGGGTTTAGCGAGTATGTCTTCCCTTCCAATAGAGACAAATTGCTTTCTTATTTCATGCAATTACCAGATAAGACGTGTAACCTGCCCTCCTAAACAGAAAGAGAAAACTAGAATATAGAAAGAAATGGGTCAGATCCAAAAGAAGAAAAGGAATTCACAAAAACCGGAGACCAATATTTTCCCATAGATTAGATCAGTAGAAAATATTCAAAGGATTTATTGCCCACTTTTTCCCAAAGAAAGAAGAAAACCTATTATCATCAAGCCAAGTGACCAAAGAGAAGGAACGAAGAGAATATACTTACCAAAGTGATTGATTTCTATTTCAACCAATAAAAAATAAGCTTTCTTGGAAGAGATACTTAATTTATTCAATACAAAATGAGAGAAGTTCTCCATAACGCAGGAGACAAAATTCCATCCAATTATAGGATAATATTGGTGAAACCAATCTATCCAAAGCTCTATTGGTATAGTTCCAAGAGAAGAAGTTAACCATTGGAAAGAGAACCATATGGTAGAGCTAAAGGGCGAACTCGGTCAAAGATATGCATAGAGGGACACATAATGATATACCACTTGGCCACTTTATGGATAGTAGCAGAAGAATGTAGGGAAAATAAAGGTTGTTGCTTGCATATTTCTATAAGTGTTTGACAGAATGTTGATAAATAAACTTTGCAAATGTAAGAATAAGCTAAGAATCCCAAAATAATATTAGGCAATAGAAAACTTACTATATCATAAAGCATTAGTGATGAATGAAAATAAATGGAGTTTGGAAATGTTAAAATTTTCAGCTCAATGTAACTTTTTACTGCACATATTTAAAAAACCCAATAGCTTGATCATTTTAACTATTATGCAAATTAAAATATGATATATACTCGTGTTAGGGTCTTATAATAATAGGATTCATAATTTTGAATTGGTCATTATTAGTCTTGTAATATTGTACATACTTTTTCTTTTTGCAAAATGTTTTCCCATGTTAAAAATAGAAAATGTAAAGAGGGTAAGTCGTAAAAGAAAAATCAAAGGACTAAAAGAAAAGGATAAAAAGAAAAAATAAGATATGAACCCCACCAAAAGAGATAAAAAAACAGATTCTGAAAGTGATGCAAGTTCAAATGCCACTACTTTTTACTTTACTCACAAAAATAAGATTGTGTGCAGCTTGTCAAAAATGCCACAATCCATGATGGTCAAATAGTTTAATATTGATTCATTCATGCTTTAAATTTCATGTTGATAGATAGAGAAAGAAAGATCTATCCAAACAGGTTTAATCTTGGAAGATCGGTAGTTAGGTAGAGAATAATAATGAGCTCATCAGTTTACTTTGAGCCATTGGAAGTTATAAGGTTAAAATTAGATAGTTTTCTTATCAAAGAAAAAGAAATAAAGAGCCAACAAGCTCAAATACACCCAATAAATGAAGAGAAAATGTTAGGGTAAATAAAGGGTAGGTAGAAGAGGTTTTGGAATGCACAAGGTTGCTAGCTCAAATGCACCTTCATCATGCTTAAATCCTATGTTTCATGTGCAGGAGGAACTATCAAAGGAAAGAAGACATTCACAAAATTTGTGTAGTACTTTGGGTATTTCCCCTAAAAATTTCTATATGATTTTAGGCCTAAACACTAAAGCTCATTCACTAATATCCTCTCATTTCACTAAACCCCTTACATCTCTAAATTTCCCTCCATCACTCCTTCATTACTTCTCATTCACTAATTTCCCCTTCTTGATTCCAAAGGACCCTTCCCTTTCATTTTCTCTTATTCTAACACATTTCCATTGTAAAAACCCTTTCCCTTTACTTTGACCCTTCCCTCTTCATTTCCCCTTGTAAAAATATCCCTACCCCTTCATTTTACTTTTGCCCCTATTTCATCTCATTTTCCCTAATAAACCCACTAAAACCCCCTTATCCTAAGTTTAAAAGGTTAAATATATCGGGCCCCATTGAAAACCCTCCTTGATACCCTTTTTAACTTAACCCTTACATTATTCTAGCCTATAATCCTGCTTTATATATTTAACCCCCCACTTTATAAATCCTAACCCTCACTAAACCTTTGAATATATTTAACCCACCACATTATTTATCCTCAGGCCCCGCCAACCACACCCCGATTCAGCCTTTGCAATTCCTCCACACGATAACCCTCTAGTCAACCACTCCCAGATCCGACAGCACATACCCATATCGTGCGCTCCCATCGTCTGATAGTGAAAATATCAAAAGCCTGCGAGATTTGCGGTTTTACCCGAACGTTCTTTTTGCTACACGACGGCCCCACGTTATATCATGTGCTCTCAAAAAATACTGCCCTCCACTCAAAAGTGGTGCGATATGACATAAAACCACCTCCCCGCATAAAAGGAAACCACCCACTGTTCATTTATTAATCCCACGCCCAAATTTAACCACAATTGGTTAAAAACCAAAAAAACCCCCTTTTCACTCTTTTCACTGTTATTTTGTTGTAAAAGACCTTCGTCAACCAATTCTAATGCCTAGGGACTTTGCTAAACCGTTTTTTACCTATTTACAACCCGAGGACCTTGCAGACTCCAAATTGAAGTAGCACACAGCCAATTGAAGCCTCAGAAACCTCCACTGCTACCACAGACCCATGTCTGCACATCAAATCCGTTTTTCCAGGTATTCTTGAAAGAACCAAAATGGCCCTCTACTTAAGCTTTGCACAATAATTATAAAGGGTTAATTAATTGAATTAATTAAAAACCTTGCCAAACTGAAGAAACCCACTATGCATCCGAAGAAACCCTTTTATGCAGACTATATTCACCCTTCCCATTGTCCCAAAAGTCTTGGGTTACTCATTAAGCCAGATAAACAATAATTCAATAGAATAAACAAAATTATGGCTTCCAAAATCATTCTAAATGAGAAACCCTTACAACCCCTCACCTGGACATTGACCACCTCCCATTGGCCGACAAAGATTTCCAAATCAAAGATAGAGTTTCCCCTAGCCATCTATTAAAACTCCACTGCTAGAGTAAAAACAAATTCCTAAACCAAAATGATGACATTCATTTATGGGAATCAAATTTTCCCAAATACTTGTTCCCACAAATATACGAGTTCCTTGAAATCATCCATCTATGCCAACTCTGCTATATCCCAAGCCAAATAGCCATAGCCTCTCCTAACCAGCAGATTTTGTTTACAATCACTGCAGAGTCAATAAACCAAATGCTGTAGATCCAACCAGACCCAAATGAATCCCCATTTTCCATTGAAGACCTACTTCAACTCTACTTGAAGCTGGACCTTCCCAAGAAGTCTCAAATCTTTCACACTTTCATCCTAGAAGAGTCTCATACTCCTACAGACAGTCCTCCTTACTCTGCCACCATTTTCTCTGAGAGGGTTAGACAAATTGTAACCATGCTCTCTTTTATTATAGGATACACCACTGATGAGCATGTAGATGAGCCTATACTTGCTTTCCTCTCTATTATTTTCCCAGGAAAGCCTCCAGTTGCAATTTTCAATTTTGCCTAGTTCTTGGCAGACATAATCCATGATCAATTGATCAGATTTCCAAATGAAAGAGTATTCAAATACTCTTCTATATTGTTACACGTTTTCCTATATTTCCAGTCAGACAAGTTTCCAACCAACATCCAAAAGCTAGACACCAAGGGTCACCTCAGATCAGTCATATTTTGGACACCCTTGATCCAAAAGTATTCTATTGTTTTCAGTTACAAAGAGTTCATTGATTTCTTTGTTCATTCAGTTGTAAATATGCTAAGCAGTAGCAGTCAACCCAGGATTAGTGATGAGATAAAAAGAGTTTTGTGGTTGTCTAAAAATAGTAGAATAGGAGACTGGTATCTATACAAGGACCACAATGAAATTAGAATATATGGATGCCAGCTCACTCCCTATAAGCTGCCCAATTATCTTCCCATAAGGATATTTGCATTAGAATATACCAGGCAGAATGTAAACTCAGTTGATGTGAATTTTCTGTCAGCTAGGAAGAAAACACAATTCAAGATTAAAAACTAGCTGGGTCCTTTTATCTATAATAATACGGAGGATGGAGAAGAAGCAGAGAAGTGTTTATAGGAACTGAAGTTCAGTAACAGTTTTAAATGGAAATATGGCCCCTTAGGAGTCATAAACAAACTAAGACTCAAATTTAAATTGATCCCTTTTATGCATGAGTCCAAGGTAGACATTGAAAAATATGCCAACTAGTTAGAGTGGTTGGAAAATACCTTGATATATATGGAGAAATAGATGGATACTAGCTCCATTCTGCATACCCCAACCCTGCAAGACAAAAGTACAAAAAGGACCAGGGAAAAAGACTCTTGCTCAAGCATAGATACAACACATGACAGATTTGAAATTATGTACAGGAAGAAGCCCAAGCTGAATCCTGTAAATGAGCAACAAGAGATAGTTGGGACAATTGAGACACTTCAAATCATTAATAGAGATATAGTGGTCAGAGAAGATACAGATCCAATAGTTTCAGAGGAAACTCATTAACCTTACACCTCTAATACTCAGAGTATTCAAAAAATAGCTTAGCATTGAGGTCTCATCATCAAGCAAACCGATGCATAAGGAAAAAGACATAAAGGATAAGTATAAAGAGATCAAATCAAGAAATGAGGCATTGAAAGCTGAAACATATGCCCAATATTTCAAACAGGCTCCTAGCAATCAAAATAGGTTAATGTCAGCTTTTGACATTAAAACTGGTAAAATGCAAATGACATTTTTGCAGCCTATAGTCCAGTAGCCTAAGTCATTAGCAGACTACGAGAAGACATAATTTGAAGTTTTGGCCAGGGATGTTCACCCTATTGATCAAATTGAATCTCATATGCAGGCAAGAGAAATTATATATTCAACAATGACTAACAAGGCCATGAGTGTACAAAAACTGCAAAGTTCTCTAGATAATATCACAACACAATTTAAGCTAGAGAAATCATCCTCACATGCAAAGGATAACAAAATCAAGTCACTGGAAGACTTGGTTATTGAGATTGGATATAATCCAAATGACATCAAGGCTATAGAAAAGCTCATAAAGAAGAAAACTGAAGACATTTATGCTTTGAAGAAGCAACTAAAATTGCCTCCTTCGGAACATCCACGGACCAAGGAAGTTCTAGAGAGAAAAATCCAGAAAGATGAGATGATGGA
The DNA here is from genome assembly GCA_000404065.3 of Pinus taeda. Lineage (NCBI taxonomy): Eukaryota > Viridiplantae > Streptophyta > Pinopsida > Pinales > Pinaceae > Pinus > Pinus taeda. The sequence goes on from APFE030011176.1 coordinate 83,184, forward strand.
TCTCATTCTCCAACTAAATGATCAATTAAAAGAAATGGAGAATGAAATGGACAAGTTAATACATGAGAAACAGGCCAACATTGAGACAGCTATTTCCATTGCTATTCCTACAGTTACTACAGTAGTTCCTTCAACTTTGGCAGCTTCATTGGCCCCAACAGCACCACTAGCTACAACACTTCCAACTGCATCAACCACTACATCAACAACAAGTTCAACAGTAGCAACTCATCCTAGTGATGAAGCAAGTAAACTGGTTAAAGCCATGGAGTATATGTCCATCCAGACCACTGAAATAAATAGAATTAAGGAACAATTGAAAAGTCTAGAGGATGAGAAGAAACTGGCTCAAATTATGCATAAGAATGAAGTTTAGAAGACAAACAAGTTGAATGAAAAGATAGGGAAGATGGAGAAAGAATTAACACTGAAAGAGCCACTAGCCCAAGCAAAGCAACTTTTATGGGCCAATATCATTGACTCAGTGAATGATATTTGGCCATCTATATAGGTGATATTTCAGCAAAATGATTTGGTCAAAGAGGACAGTGAGGCAATTCAAAGGGTAAGAGCAGGACTTGGAAATATGCTAGAAGAAGCCTCAAGAATAATCTGGTTCCTTAACTCAAAGAATAAATATGAATTGCAGGAGCTTGGAATAGTTGACAAAACTAGGACCATACTAGAAGTGAAGAAGGTAATCACCAAGAGGAACCTCATGACACAACTTGAGGATAAATGCCATACAATGGACCAGGCAATAGCCAGGTTCATGGTCAAATTTGATACTTTGAGGCAGAAAGGTCTACCTAATCCACTGGTGATTAATGACAGGTTGATGCCACATGAAGACTATGATAAGAGAATCAAAGAAGTGGCAAAGAAACTGTTAGGATTCTAAGAAACTCTCCTAGGTTGTAGCTCGGAGATGCCTGGTAACATATAAATTCAACTTATTGTTGCAAATGGATGAATGGAAAGAATGATGCTTGTCCAAGCTAGATAACCACTTCTACTTTGCTTGACTCCAGACATGCATGAACACCCCCAGACTACAAGGCTTTAGACCCCCAACTACTCACAGTTTAAGATTGGCTGAATATGGAGAATATTGACCACACGAGCAGATGCACAAGACCATGTGATGGTCGGCTGCAACCAATAAAGAAGTCTACAAATCTAATCTACTAATGCACAGACAAGATGATAGCTCTTTGGCACTAAATGAAGAGAAACCTGAATAACTCATTCAATGATACATACAATACCTTAACACAGAGATAGGATGACAACTACTCAAATGCTAAACATCAATAGTTCAGGAATACAACATATGAGGCATAGGTTGGAAGAGAAGAGAAATGGAAAGTGAGAAATTAACAACAAAAGAAGCTTGTATTAGTTGAAAATGAAGACGAGACGCTGCAAGTGTCAAAATAGTTATAGTCTCCAGAAGTTGAAATTTTACATCAAAACATCAACCATCAACCATCAACCCTGATTACATCTTGTTTGTGGGTATATATAAAGTTTCATTACAAAGGAACTTGACCATTCTAGGTATGGAGGGGTCATAATTGACCACCAACTGCATTTAACTACCTGATGGAGCCTCTGAGTGCATTTGCTTGCTTCGATGGATGAATTTGATCTTTTCGGGTGCTCCGCTGTCCTCTCAGGCAGCTGAAGTGTTCATAGCCATGAAGTCCATAATTGCTAAATGCAGTTATTTGCTCGTGCTCTATCCTTTTCCTCTTCAGCCATACTGTCTATTAAATGTGGTTGTTGAGGTGCAACTGTGACTGGTACTGGTGAGCCGATCGCCTTCGTCCTTCAGGTGCATGGAATGGTCAATGGACGTGGACTGTGTGGTGAATGGACGAGCTGGATGAGGGAGAAAGGCAGGTTGCCAGATTAGGAGGACAGACAGCGGAGATGGCTTGGCGAGGGATATCGGAAGAAGTGGGAGCGGAATGAGAGTGGGCCGTTGGATCTCAGGCGGACAGATCCAACGGTGGTCGGGTGGCAAAGGTGCGCGCGGTGGTTATCGGGCGGGGACAGAGGATTAAGTAGTAAGCGGTATCGATCACACCACTTTTGGGCGTTAGTCAATAAAAGGGTGAGCACGTGCGATTCCATTAGGCGCGTGACGTGTGGCGGCGGAAGAGAGAGGAAAACCACTCTTCATCGTGCGTTAACGTTTCATCACTTTGTGGGTGCGGGGAGAGTGACTGTCGTTTGATCTCCGACGGAGATGATTGGACAGTGGGGGGCAAAAGGTCGTGCAAGTCACTTTGTCGGGCGCGACGGGAGTCGTTGGATCGGGAGGGGCGGAAATCAACGGTTGTGATTTAAAGAGGGGTTTATGAGCACGCAGGGCTGTACGGATAAGGTTTTATGGTAATTTTTAGGGCTTTTTACATATAGCGATATGAAATTGCGATCAGATCGCATCGCAATATAACATCGACGGGAGCCAAAGGGGTGCATCCTTTATACACACATGGATGCAACTTGCGATAGCGATTAAATCTGGACCTGATAAAAGAAGTAATCATTTTTTAGGACTGATGAAGGGAGAATGAGTGGGGCAAAGGGAAAAGGCAAGAAAAACCATTATGAGCTCGTTTGAAGCATAACCGAACCAACCAAGCTCACTTATGATCCTCCAATATCAAAGATATGTAGCAGAGCTAACACTGGCTCCTTCTGGGGATGAGATCCTCCCTGTGAGGTCTCAAGAACTGTAGACCAATGCCTTTCCTATCAAAACCAGATGAGCAAAATTTCCTAGTGTTCCATTGGGCATGGAGTCTAATTAAGCTTACACTAAAATTGATAAAACAACATATTTACAACTTTAAGGCCTAAAGGCCTTAAACAACATAAATTTTCAAAAATCGCCCATTAACTGGGCCGTCAAAAACTGTCTCTCCTTCCATGCTTTTCAGCATGAAAGTATTGTTCCCCTGGGTCTGAGTAATGACAAAAGGTCCCGTCCATAGAGCATCAAACTTCCCATGGTTGTCTTTCTTCTCTTTCAGCGCATCCCACTTAAGAACCAAGTCTCCAACCTGAAAACTGTCTATCTTTGCCTTCCTATCAAAGGCTTCCTTGATTCTCTTTTGATTTGCTACAGACTTCTCAACCAGTTGTTCTCTGATTTGATGTACCTCTGCTAAATCAGTGATCCTTTTTGCCATGTCCTCTTCCTCATTCGCTTTTGTTGCAAGAACTTTGCCATAGGGAGGGTTAATTGAATTGGGAATACAGCCTCAGTGCCATATACCAGCTTGAATGGAGAATTCCGTGTGGATTTCTTGGTGGTCACTCTGCAGCCCACAGTGCATACTTGAGCTTAGAATCCCAATTATTTTTATTGTCTTCCAACAGCTTTTTAATTATCCTTATCAGGCTCTTGTTGGAAGATTCTACTAGACCATTGCCTTGAGGGTAATATAAGGTGGAATGAACTAAGTTAATGCCCATTGAGTTACACATGCCCACCAACTCTTTTGCCCTGAAGGCTACTGCATTGTCTGTGACTAACTTATATGGACAACCAAACCTGGTGAAGATATTCTCTGTCAAGAACCTCATGACCACATGATGATCAAACTTTCTGGTAGGGATGGCCTCAATCCATTTAGTGAAGTAATCAGTGGCTACTAAGATCCATCTATGCTGGCCACTGGAATGTGGATTGATTTCCCCTATGAAATCCAAGCCCCATTGTTGAAAAGGACCACTGACATGAATAGGCTTCAAAGGCAGGGACTTCAATTGCTATTTCTCTTCAAATCTTTGGCACTTGTTACATGATTTAACAAATGAAAAGGCATCAGAAAATAAGGTGGGCTAATAATATCCAGCTCTGAGGATCTTATGGGTTGTAGTTTTCCAATAGTGATGTCCTCCACACATGCTGGAATGAAACTGTTGCGTAACCTCCATGGATTGTTCTTTGTTCAGACACCTTAAAATAATTCCAGAGGGGTCCTTCTAGTAGAGCAGGTTTTCATGAATGCAGTATTTGGATGCCCTGAGCTTGATAGTTATGGCTTGGCTTGAACTAAGGCCTGGAGGAACTTCTAGCTTTAGCAAGAATTGAGCTACTGTAGAATACCATTCATAAGAGGCTAGATTTTCTGCCAATGACTGATTTTTTCCTGGTTCAAGTGTTTCTTCTTCTATTTGACCATCCTCTTAACTCATGCTCATCAAATTCATGTCCAACATCAGCACATGAAAACATAAGCCATTCATAATGGAGTTCATCTAGGAGGGACTATGTCTCTGGGCCCTGGTGTCAAGATGGTGTAGGTCGTTGCATTAAGTGTTGTCAATGATAATGATGTACATAAGAGGTGATGTCGTTATCATACTAGGAAAATAACCTCACACAGGAGTGGCTTTAAGAGGTTACCACTACAGGAACTCTCAGCCAGAAGACTCCTATCAGTATGACATAAAAACTCATGCACGATGAACATCCTGCCAACATGGCATAAAAGGGATGTCAAAACAAACATGCATGGTGACACATGAGTATCCCATCAACATACAACAAAGGGATCTCAAAATACAACATGGTGAATCATGACAACAAGTACATCACATAGGCGATTCCGCGTCACATCAAGCAGGAATCATAAAAATGAGTAAGAAAACAAGATCCCACATTAAACATCAACAAGGATCTGTGCAGCACAATGCATAAAGAAGAAGTACGTGAACACAACATATACCTCACAACCAAGGGCCATCTGAAGAAGCGGATGTCAAACTGTTGAAGTTGTTCGGACCATCGTTCTCATGGCAACGATTGCATGAAAATGATTGCTCGCACATGAATGTAGACATCTGCACTGGCACTTAGAAAAGTGGCTGGAAAAATGAAATAAGAGAACGACAAATCTGAATGCACCATCAAATTTGTGACGTCGAGTAGTGCAAAATCGACTATCCAAAATCTAAATTATGAGAAATTGAGAATCAGGGGTTCAAGGAATCTTTTAGATTCCCCCTAGATTCCTCAAAGATTCTATTGCATGGGTGCACTGGAAATCTGCAACTCAAATGGAAAATATGACCTTTCCATTACGATCCCTGCAGAAAACCATGAAAAAACAATTATAAACTTAACTATATTCCGTCATGGAGAAAAATTACCTCCTTAAGAAAATTTCAAGGATCATGGTTCTGCACCCTATTTTAACAGCGATCACTGTTCCACCTGCATATTGAAAAATGGCCGAAAAATGTAGAACTAAGATGGAGAAATGGACAGTGCCATCGCATTCGTGGTGTCGAGAAGTGTTGAAACCATATTAAATTTGTCAAATTTTGACAAAGTGGAAATTTGGCCCTCCTGCAAAATTCATGGTTCCACTTGCAAAAAATTAATTAAAAATTAATTTGTCTCGATTTGCATGCCCGCTCCTAGTTCCTCCTCTGCCTCCTGTGCACTGAAGAAATTATGGGTTTATATAAAAAATTCGGGCGGATTAATCAATATGAACCATTTGGTGTAGTTGGTTATTGATCCGTTTAGTAGGGAGGAGGTCGGGCAGTCAAATCCCACCTCCTCCTTTTATTATACATTGTAAAACAAAAAATAAATAAATTTAAGTTTTGGTTGGGCCGGGCCCGCCTTGGGCAGCCCACCCACCGTACCCACCTCCTCGACGCGTTTCATTAAGTGTGGTTAGCGCTTGTTGTTTAGGGGCGTGTGTCGGTTTGTATTAATGGGGAGTGGTGGTCGGTTATGGCGCCGCCCAGTGGGCCGGCCCACATGGCCGAGTGGGTTCAACTCCCGCTAGCCTCTCTTTTAATAGAGTGATGGTTCATGGGGGTGGTGGGGTTGGTGGCCCCCACCCCCTTTTATTATATTTTTTTGTTTCACAACAAATAATGCACCTTTTTTGAAGTTCGGTTTTTTAGCCGTAAGAGACAATTTAACGACACCACAATTTTGCTCGGAATTTGGCCCAGGTTGGCCAGAATCCGGTGGTCGGAAAAAGTCCAAATTGTGGCCTCCTTAATCTTGCTAGTCATTAAAAAGTCAACCCAACTATGATTGCTTCTAACTTTCACATACGAACTCAGATTGACGAACCGTTTGCACCACCGCGATCAAAGTGATGAGGTCTACGCTCTGGTCCTAGTTCGAGCATAATCCAAACACTTTGATTTTTGAGCTTTCCTAAGTCTTGTTTGTCGTGTGTGTGTCTCTGGAGCCACCTAGATCAATCCTCCCCATTGAGGAGCTTTTGGTCCTCCAAAAGCATGAAAAATAATCTGCAACTTCTTTGTACCTTGTCTACATCACAAGCATCCTGAAAAGGTATTGCTTCCATGATCCAAATTGGATCCTAAACACTCTCTAAGTTTTCATGATTGTTTCAATTTATGTCAAAAATTCAAATCTTAGAAAAATCAAGCTATTATAAGGAATCCTCGTGACAATTGCAGTTATGGCCAAAGCGGAGCAACGAGGACCCTCGGTTGAGCGCTCAGACCGTTGGCCCATGGTAAAGTACAATGCCACAAAACTAGCAAAACTGAAGGCTATCTCAGGAAACAGAGATGGATTCTGATACGTGACTAGCACTACGCGCTAATTGCGTATCGTAGGGTGCCCCCCTCAATGAAAGAAAGCCCCTAAGCACTCGGTCCCAAAGAAAAGCATAAAATTGTACGGAAATTTTCAGAAGGCGGGTCCCACACTAAAACCAACAAAATATCGGAGGGTTTCAAGTGGTAAGCAGTTTTGACCAAGTCCCGCTCGATACCATACACTGGGTGACACGCGTCCAGTGGATGAGAGAGAAAACTGCTCACATCAGATGCGTAAAAGGCATGCTACTTACTTGCCCGATATGGTCAGAGACTGTAGGATCTGGAGGCTCCAGATCAACGACGGAGAAATGATCCGATGGATGACCATATTCGACGGAGAATTAGACTGAGTTGCATAAGATTTGTGGTCCGACATGACCGATGAGTTGGCAAAGGAATCAGTTTCATGGGCAATCTTGGAGCAACAGAAACAACGACCGTTCAAAGAACACTAACACTCGATTCGTGAGAAAATAGCTGGCCACCTCCCTGCGAAGAGTTACCCAGTGATGATGATGCAGAGTAGAGGAAATTGAACGGATAGAGGTGGGGAAACCAGAAGGCCGAGAAGTAGAAATGAATAGTCGAAGAGCAGACTAGCTTTAAAGCCATGAACTCACTGAAGCAGAGCAGGCAACACAGAGAGGCAGTAACCGAAAGGTAGTGACAAGAGTTAGTTAAACGAAGCTGGCTAAGAACAGAGAACAGAGTAGAAGCCGCACTGACCTAAAGGTAGCATCGAGCCAGATAGAGCTAGACTAGAGTCAGAGAGTTTGTGTACTCCAGAAGGCTTGAGCGGTCCAAGAAAACTCCTCGACAGAGGCCTGTCATACTATTGTAACCCTTAGAGGTCGAGTTCCAGTGAGGAGAGTCTATGTACTCTAGTCCTATTGATTTTCATCTGTTTGGTGAGACTCGAATTGAATCCACAATTGTAAAAACTTTTCTTGAAAACATAATCGAGAGGCCACCACTGAAGGCTGGACCAGGAGACGTAGTCCAGGAGCATTGGGTGAACTCCTTATTAAACTTGTTGTGTTGCATGTTTGTCTGTTATGTTTTCTCTAACTGCTTCAGTGTCTATGTATTTTGAAATCTTATTGATCCGTTGCATAAAGTAACATAGGCATATCCAAGCACATGAGTCTGTAATACCTTTAATTATTTATCCTAGATAAATTCTAGATCAAGTGGTATCAGAGCATAACGTTATTAAGGTTAGACAAGCTTGTGCTGGATTTTGTTATTGAATGCTAACTAGATCAAATTTTAAATTAGGAGAAGGAGAGTTGGTTGAAGCTAACACAGAAATTGGAAGAGGCTATCCGAAGAGGAAAATGTTAGAAGAAAGTCCCTTAGAATCAAACTCCCAGTTCATGGATAGTTTTATGACCATGAAATCCATGGTTGAGGAGATGTATAGGGAATTTAAGAAAAATAAAGATGAAGATTCATCAAAATCCAAATAAGACAAAGGAGTAGAAGAATTTCTCCTCCATGACCACTCTAAAGGCAAAGGGAAAGAGGAAAGATTTCTCACCCCTCCTAAAAGCCTTGATAATAAAACTAAAGCATATTTTATTAAATTAGATGTTAAATTTGATTTACCAATATATGATGGAGAGTTGAATGTAGAGAAGCTGGACAACTAGATCAGACATATTAATGTTTATTGTAGAGTACAAAGCATTGATTCAGACAAGAGTAAGATTCAGCTGGCCAGCCTACGCCTTGGAGGCACTGCCTTGGTATGGTGGGAAGGCAGGACACAAGCTGACATGAAGAAACATGGTAAGATTCTTTCTGTCTGGAGTGAATTTGTTTCTGCAATTAAAAAGCAATTCTATCCACTAGCCTATATGCAGCAAGCCATGATGAGCTGGCAAACTCTTCACCAACTGAAAGGGCAAAGTGTACAAGGTTACACCCAAGAATTTAGGAAAAGAGCTTTGATTCTAGGAATTTCTTTAGACTCACCTGAAACTCTGTTGAAGTATATAGGTGGTCTACATAGCTACGTGAGGCACACTACCCTCATGTTTAATCCCACTAGTATAGATGAGGTATCTGTTCAGGCTACACATCTAGAAGCCAGAGGTAAGAATAGGAACCCAGAAGTTGGGGGATCATCCAAACCCACTGCATGCAAGAATAAGGAGAAAAGAAAACATAAATGGAAAGAAATGAAGACAAATATTGTATAGAAGAGCAAGTCTTCATGCACTCACTGTAAGAAGGATGGGCATGATGATGAACACTGCTGGATTCTGCATCTGGAGCTGAAACCCAAGAAAAACGAGGGCAAAAAGAAGAGAACTGTTGCAACTATTCAAAAGGATTTGAGGTCAGACTCAAGAGATGAAACAACAATCACATCCACAGGTATTAAAGGTAAAAATTCTGAAGCATCTACTAGTAATTCTGTTACTGATAATGAAGAAAATGAGAGGAAAATACATGAGCTTTTTCATATTCGAGTTATTTGCAATCATCAAAAGATTGATACTTTGTTTGATAGTGGATCACAAGTAAATTTGATTTCTGAAGCAATTGTAAAGAGGTTGGGATTACTGACTACACCTCACAAGAAGCCATATCCATTAGGTTGGTTATGTGATAAAGAAAAGCTGCAAGTGACTAGACAATGTAAACTTAATTTTTCTTTTGGGTCAGCATTTGCAGATGAGGTTGAGTTAGATATAGTTCTTTTGGATATATGTGGAATTGTTTTATGAAGTCCTTACTTGTATGATAGAAAAGTTATTTTCTATAGAGCTGAGAACACGTATCTACTCATTAAAGATGGAATCAAATATATTGTAAGAGCTCATAAGTTCAAGAATAATTATACTCTCATAAACTCAGGGCAGATGAAACGAATTGTAAATTCATGCAAACAATTTTTACTGATGGTTGTAAAGGAAAAGAAACCTGATTAAACCAATGTATTTGAGGGTTGTGATGCTAAACAACAAGCTGATTTAGAAAAAGTAGTTTTAGAATATGATATATTATTTCAAGAACCTAAAGGTCTGCCACCCAAAAAGGAAATAGTACATGATATTAATTTGCAGCAAGATGCTCCATTGCATAACATCGGAATGTATAGGTTGTCCGCTCTAGAGAATGCAAAAATCATGAAGAAGGTACAAGAGTTGCTCAAGAAAGGGTTCATAAGACCTAGCACATCACCATGTGGGTCTCCAATCATCTTGGTGAGAAAGAAAGATAGATCATGGAGAATGTGCATTGATTACCGAGCACTGAATAAAATAACGATAAAAAATTGTTATCCTCTTCCTCGTATAGATGATCTATTAGATCAATTGAATGAGGCTGTTTATTTTTCCAAGTTAGAATTGCATAGTGGATATCATCAGGTCAGAGTTGTAGAGCAAGACGCATGGAAGACTACTTTCAAAACAAAGCAGGGATTGTATGAGTGGTTGGTTATGCTTTTTGGCTTAACTAATGCTTCTGCTACTTTCATGAGAGTAATGAATGATGTACTCAGACCATTTCTTGATGATTTTGTTATTGTATATTTGGATGGAATTCTTATATTCAACAAGACACGGGAAGAACATTTAAAGCATGTTAAGCAGACTCTAGATGTTTTGAAAAAAGAAAACCTTTATGTTAAACTTTCAAAATGTGAATTTGGCAAAACATCTTTGAATTATTTGGGTCACATAGTAGGGGGTGGTGAATTGAAGATAGATCCCTCTAAGGTCGCAGTGATTGTAAACTGGCCTAAACCCAAATCTGCTACTGAAGTTAGAAGCTTCCTAGGGGTAGCACAATATTGGAGAAAGTTTATTGCTAACTTTTCCTTAATTGCAGCACCTTTGCATGCTTTAACAGGATTGAACAAGGTGTTTTAGTGTGGAGG